>JAZAVJ010000180.1:0-91757 GCA_037954315.1 Neonectria punicea | reverse complement strand
TATTCTTAAGCTAATACCTTAACTCTTTTAAGCTAAGAGGTTTAGTCTTCCCTCTTCCTTAATCTAATAAAGAAGCTTATTATTAATAGGGTTAATACCTTTATTAACTCTATTATTCTTATCTATAATAGCTTATTAAGGCTTCCTTTTAAGGTAAATCGCGCGTAAGGGGGTCTTTATCTTTAAACTTTAGGTTGATAGTTAAGGACTGTATTATCCTTAGCCATAGGGTTATAATTAATCGCGAAATTATTATTCTAGTTAGCTTTAATTAAGTTATACTAAGCTTATAATTCTTAATTATAGTAATATTACTATATTTATATATATCTAAGTAGCTAGGGGCTATACCTAATATTTATCCCTTTAGGGATAGGGGTCTATCCTTATAGCCTTATAAATTAGGTATAGAGTGGGATGTTAGCTTATCTAAGCGCTAATAACCCTAGTCTACTAATAATAAAATCTCCTAGACTTACTTCCTAAGGTACTATTAACTATAAACTTAATACTTATAGTATATATTTATAAAGTAGCTAGTAGTGAATAACCTATATACTAATTATTAGTCTAAGCCTTTAGGAGCATTCTTAGGTTAGATTTAAAAAGGCTACCTATATTAAATATAATAAATAAGTTAGTATTATCCTTTTATCGCATTCTTAGCTTTAAGTCTTCTTTATAGAACCTAAAGTTAGCTAGTATAATTAAGCCTTTTATATAGGAGTGTATTATTAATAGGTATATAAACGCTTACTAATAGGAGAGGGTAGCTTAGATAGCCTTTTATAACTTAGTATTAAGGATATTAAAGAAGTATAAGTTATAATCTTAGTAGGGTAGCTAGGGGGGTATATTATATATAATAATTAGTAGCTCTAGTAATTTAGAAGGATATATTATATAAGTAAAGTATATATAAGTTATAGCTATTCTACGATTAATTATTACTAATAGCTAGGAGCTTATATTTATACTAAGCTATAGTATATAAGTTAATATATACTTCTTAGTATTAGTATATATTTAAAATTAATTAGTATTATTCGCGACGGCTTGCCCGCCTCCGGTAATGGCGGTCCCCTCCTGCCATTTCGGGCACCTGCCACATTGGGAAATCCTCAGCCATGCCACCTCTCACCGCTTTTCCGTCGCCCATAAAATGCCAGCTGCCCGTGTCGCACGTCTTTATACCCCGAAGTTCTCAACGTACCTCGCCCATTTCCCTTCCGACCGTTCGACGTTACGTGCCCCACTATCAACACTCAATGACTTCAACCTCCGTCACCACCATCGTCGTCGGCATTTGGGAGTCGTCTGGCCTGGGGATTCACCCACCAGCTTGACCCCGCTGCCTGGTTAATAGCACGATTCTCTGCGGATCATGCGGATCGACTGCCCTGCACTGCGGTCCACACGAAGCTATGCCGCACCACAGCCAGTATGTTCCATCCAGTCCGTCCCGGTGTTGTTCATGATCCGAGCTAAGAATGTTGCCTCATTAAGCAAGCGTATAATCTACATGGCCTCCTGCCGCGTTCTCTGCACCAGGCAGATCTTGTAAAGCTACTAGAGGAGAGGGACGGCTTAGCCCTCTCCGACGACCATGATACTCCATCGCGTTCGAGTCCGCATCATAACGTTGCTTGCCACCCTGCGCGTCGCGCCCGGCCTCGGTTGAACCGGGAGACAGCACTGATTGGATCGGTGGGAAGTTGGCCAATGCCCGATGGCCTCGGAACGACGACATCATCCGCTCGACCCCTGCCCCCATGGCTTCACCGTCCACGAGGGGAGGGATGTCAATCCCTGTTCGACAACCATTGCACTGCATTGAGTCTGAGCCACCCGGATCACAGACTCTGCGACCCTGTAACCCCCGCGCCCGACCTCGATAGGAACGGGCAACGGCACTGGTTGGGCTAGAGTGGAAATTGGCGCCCAGTGCAGGATGGCATCGGAACGCCGTTGCTGTCTGCTCGACCCCTCACCTAATGGCTTCCCGACCCATATCGTGGAACATCGTATGCGTCACCAGCGGGCTCGAAGCCGGCCCAGGTATTGGTTTTCTGAGGGTCGAAGCATTGAGGAGCCACATTGTTCCCTGAGGCGCCTTGGATCTTCCCCTTTTACCCTTGCCTCTGGCAGCCTTGGTCTACGCCTCGAACAGGATGATCCCTCTACGAGTGGGCAAAGCGTCGAGGACTCTGAGGCCGGGACGCTGCTCGTCTCCAGCAACCCCGAAGCAAAGCGGCACCAGTAACTGCAGGGCTCAGGGAATATGGCCAGAGACCATCATGCAACAGTTGCTCGGCTCCGACTAGGACAACAACGCTAGGGATCGCTTCTGGGCGATGGGTCGTAGCCTAGGCAGCTCGACCACGTCGTGAAGTGGTTGCACAGCCAGTAGATTCATTCTGCCGACCGATAGCCCAACCCAGCCTGCGTTACCTTCGGAAGTTCCACGCCTCCTCCAGCTCTCGCCCTGCTCTCCTCGTGCCGACGCTGGCCTGGTGCCCACGAAGGGAACATCTGACTCGCGAGCACCCGGCGCGTTCCTCCACCGGCAACCGACTGTTGAGATGCAGCGGGCGACATTCCTCATAGGGCAAAAGAGCCTACACGACAGTGTCAACCCCACTCAGCGTTACCTTCAGTCCGTGATGGCGCACGGTTTCACCATTCGTGACTTGGTACGCATGTGGCCCTGAAATCGGCCTTGCCGTTGGCTCTATCACGGGCATATCACATCACTGCGGAACCAAGATACTTCGCAAGGGGCTGTGATCATGGCGCGTTGGCACATGTTGGCGCTCTTATCCTAAGGGACTTTGGTCTGCAACCCATGCAAGAGGCTGCATCCCGTGCAAGAGGATGCATTCATGCCGCAGCAAGTCGTTAAGGATCCGGGAAGGGTGATCCTCTGCTCCGAATCGAGCTACCTGTGGCCGGCACTTCCATCGATGAGCGGCCCTTGCGCCTCCATGGCTTAGGGGGGGCTTGAGACCAGTGTATGGCTTGCAAGACTTACCACGTCGGGCAAGTCGATCATCTCCGCCTTCAATACGGCGGAGTAGTTGGTCAGAGCCATGGGCAGAACTGTGTCTGCGGGCGCCTCCTCTTCCCATGGCTCAAGCCGCCATCACACCTGAGCCCAGACTTGCCTCATGCAGACTTGCCTCATGCGGTAATGTGAGGCCGCCCAAGTCTCGACATGGGAATAATATCAGTCACTGGCCCTGTCGCGTCAGCCGTTACGTGCCCCCCTTCTGCCTCATTGGGCAACTGGCTCGATGGCGACAAACCTGCTAGTACCATCTCTTGGAAAAGGGGGCCGTGAAGGCGGCGCAGGTCGTGGGCAGTCGCAAGGCAGATCCGTCTGGCCTACGCCCCGAGTCAGGACGGCCCATGGATCGCCTGCGTTAGCATCCCGCCTCTTTAAACTGGGTCATCCATCGAACGTATTCTACGCGCCCAGCTTCGTATCCCAGGCGAGTTAGAGCCTAGCGGGACCAGTCTCCCAGAGATTTATGACGTCGCAGAGGGGCGGGACTGCCGTCTCCAGACCGATAATTACGAGTCAATGCGGGAGGTCAATTTCAGTACACCGGGTCGTCTGGCCGACGCCCGACTAGCTTTTCTCGTTGGTTCCGTCGCTTCCACACGACTACTGGCGGAGTTGCCGAGTCGTCCCCGTCGGATCAAGACAACCAAGCAACGTAAAATAGGGATTGCCTGCCCGTGCCCTGCTAACAGTTCAGGTTACCCCTAACCGACGGAGGTGAGGCACTAGTTTGAGCCACGGTCGAGCATTTCGTTTGTATATAAATAAGTTCCTACTGCCACTCCCTCTACTCTCATACTCAACATACAGCATCTTTTATCTCCAATATGGCTTTCAAGTTCCAAGAATCACTCGACGTCCAGTCGTTTGAGAAGCGCTACCAGGAGAAGGAGTCAAGGCGTGCACAGAGACATGTCCAAAAAGCCCAGGAGAGTTCTAAGCACCTTCAGGAGCGCCTCGGTCTTTTCCGCGGTACCTCACCGCTACCGCAGGCCTGCGATGCTCCAGTCACGAGCCAGGCTTATAATCTAGATGTCAGCTCTCCGCCTGGTCAGTTCACAGGGTCATTCTGATCCAGGAGACATGCATTAACGATTAAACAGCAGACAGCGGGCTCTTCACGATTGGCACAGCTCTGAACATGACCGGCTCTCACAACCTGCCAATACCCACAACACCCATCAGTGCCGATGGACATGGCATTGTCCTCGGTTCTGAGCCTCTTGCCTGGGGCTTCGGCACTGCTAACGGATGTATCAGCGCGGATCCATGGCTTCATACCTTTTCCAACCAGCCCGAGGCAGGCAACATATATGGATGGTCTTTTGAGAACTCCTCAAAATCCCACCAACGCCTTAGCGAAACCAATGATGGATCAGGAGTCGCTTGCCTCCAGTCAACATTCAATGGTGGGGCAGCGGATAGATTGCCAGGGCCAACATTGCCAGAGCCAACATTGCCAACACAACAACCTGATAATTCAGTGACAAGTAAGCTTTACAAGCTGTGTGGCAGTCAAAACAAGGGCTAATATGGATGCAAAGCAGATGTCACAGAAGTCGATGCGAGTCTCTTTGACGGCGGGGTTGCTCGAGCTGCGGTAGTGCCACCCCCGGAGCCTACCATGATCCCGTTGTCGACACTTACGGCCGAAGATGCCGCCAGCTGGAAGGGGTCACGGGCGCCGTCCGAAACGAACAACGCCGTCACTGAAGAATGCAGTGAACCGCATCTGTCAAAGACTAGCACCATGGAGGTCTTGATCAGGGCCCGTCCGCCGCACGAGGCGACGCAGTACGCATCTGTCCCTAATTACCCCACCCCATCGTCCAATCACAGCCAAATGTCCGAGGAACCGCCGAAGAATACTTTCGCCAGAAGAAAGCGAGTACACCGCACCGCCTGCAGCGATGTCGAGGCCCTTCGCGACACTGAGGATGACGATGGTGGGGACTTCGCCGGCGGCATCCCCCCATCTAAGAGGCAACGCGATTCGACAGCCATCAGCCATCAGAACAACAGCTTTAATCGCGAAGCACTCGCCAGCCCTCCGGCAGACCAGAAACCTGTATCGAGTCGTCCCACAAACCAAGACGTTGTGCGGCGTGGCTCCTTGGGTGCCAGCGCCAGAGTTCCTAACCTACACCAGACGCCTGCCGCCAGACTACGGGCTCGGGTCTCATCCAGCTATATTAGTCAACCATTTGCTCCCACCGTCCCTCAGAAGGCATCTGACGCAAGCGCTGGGTCGTGCATCATCGCTGCAGCACAGACCCAAGCATGTACCAACTGTGGCGTTGATCGCGCATACCTGCTGCGGCTGTCCCAAAACATCTTACGATGGGCTGACCTGCCGGACAATGAGTCTGTGGAGGCTTCACTCACGAGTGGCATATCTCTTTCTCCCAGGGACAGGGAAACAATTATGTTGCGCCTCGCTCATGGAAAACTTCGCGATTATATCCTGGGGTCTCTGTGTGGAGATGCTAAAGGGCCACTTGCCGAGGAGAGTCGCTGGCCTCAATCCGTTCGAGCGCCGAGCGAGACAGCCCACAGCTTCTTCCCAAGCATGGATAAGGTGGCACAATGTCCCAACGCGGATGATACTGGTAGCGATACCAGCGACGCCACCGGCGATACCAACGATGACAGCCAGGAGTTTGACAAGGTTCAAATTAAGTTGAGTAAGCCCCGGGGACGGCGGGTACGTTGGTCAGAAGATGAAGAAGCTCGTCTCCAAGAATGTGTGATGAAGGGAATGGAGTGGCGGCAGATTGCTACGGAGCTTAATCGGAGTGAGTCTGGTGTGCAACAACATTGTCGCCTCATGGAGCAGAGAGGGAAGCCCTGGTCACAGCTTGAAGACCGTCGTCTGCGAGCATATAAGATGGAGAGTATGAAGTGGTCAGAAATCGCCGAGAAGCTCAAGCGACCCAAGGATTCTGTGGTGCTACATTGGCACACTATGCCACAGAAGAAAGAGACTTAAAGCCTACCATTGTATTCTTAGAACATCTGTGGTTTTCGTTAACCAAACAAAGCAACTAGGCCAATAGGCGCACGGGATAAGAAATGATCTGATCCGTTCTCTTCACAATGATTGGCCAGCGCGCTCCTGGCGAAGAAACAGCCGGCTACCGGAAGCGTGATGCTATCCATAAGTGCTGTCTTGTTCCGCGTCTGGATGGCCTGCAACTGGGCGGTGTTTATATGGGAGAAGCGTGGTTGACGCTCATGGCGTAACATACCCAAGGTTTATCAGATGCTGGGTCATTTTGTCATCCAGACGGCCACGGTCCTGAGCATAGTCGTGTCGTGCGCTGTAGCTGGCACTCAAATGAACGGCTGGAATGTTGGTCACTTTCTCAGGCTCAGCAATACTGATCGATGTACCTGGTGGATGACATGTTCTTGTCGTTCAGCCTTACTCTACCTAGGGGTGGTGCTAGCCGAGCGTCTGCCCGTTGTTCAAGGAGTAGCTAAGCTCATTAACGAGATCATGTCTTCCCATGCTCTGCGCAAAAGCCATCCTGTCCCTGGCAGTCTCCGGGTCCGCTCCTTTGGCCAGCAGGACTCGGACAACGGACAGGTGACCATACTCCATAGCCCACGAGAGCACCGTCCGAGGGCCCTTGTCCAGGTCTCCAACGCCTGCGTCTATAAGCGCCTCGACAACCCCGGGAGCATCACGCTGCACCGCCCAGGCTAGCGGAGTCCAGCCGTCGATGTCCTCGTCCTCCAGACCCCGAGTCCCACCCCCGAGGAGGGTCCGGAGCGCGTCCTCATGCCCATGCCCGGAAGCCCATGAAATGGGCGTCCGTCCGCCGTCATCGGCTTTGTACTTGTCGACTCTCCGACTGGGGAAAAGGACGTCGATGACACCCTTGTGTCCATTGCCAGCTGCCCATGAGAGAGGCGTACGGCCGGTCTTGTCAGGCAGGTTGGGGTCGACGCCTCTGATCTGTTTGAGCAGGTAGAAGACTACCTCGTCCATGCCGTCGCCCGCCGCCCACGAAAGGGCAGTACGTCCGTTCTTGTCCCGCTTGTTGACGTCGATGCGAGGATCCTTGGCCAGAATCGAAAGTATTGCCAGGTGACCACCGCCGGCAGCCCACATGAAAGGAGTCGTTCCCGCGTGGTCCGGCTCGTCAGCTTCAACTGCTTCCACCTCTAAAAGGTATCTCGCCGTGCCGTAGTGGCCATTCCCTGCCGCGAAAGAGAGCGCACTTCTCCCGCCCTTGCCTCTGGCGTTGACTTCGCAGCGCCTATCAGCTAGTAAGTGTTGAACGCAGGTGAGGTGCCCAGCTGCTGCAGAGGCCATGAGGGCGGTCTGGTTCTCAGCGCCTTGGTAATTCGGATCGGCGCTCGCATCTAAGAGCAATTTGACAATACCGTGGTTGCTGTACTTTGCAGACCAAAACAGCGCTTCGTCCGTTCCTCGCTGAGCACAGTCCCCAGTCTGAAGAACGCCCGCTGCCGCCCCTATAAAGTTGAAGCGCGCTGAGAGGATAAGGCCGTTCAACTGTTTAGGATATTCCGCATCCGCGTCGATGGCCTCTGACCTTAGGTAACTTAGCCAGGTCTGCCCCGCGGCGTTGTGGGAATTTATGAGAGACATGACCGAATTCCTAAGCTCTGGTGGTGCGATGGACTCGCAGGTAGAGTAGTGCTGCGGCCAGTGTAAAGCAGCATAGCTGTAGAAAGCGTGTTGTGAGGCTATGGCGGCGGAGACAGTGGCTTCTAGTTCGTCGGGCTCGGCGAATAAATCCAGTTCAAAACCCTGGTCTCCCCACATGTCGTGAACCTTCGTAGCTCCCTCACTGTCGCTGAAGTTGCTGTTGACTGGTGACGTCTCCAGGGAGGAGAAGCCCGAGGAGAAGTCGTCAAGAAGGAGATAACGGACACAGGCAGTGGCCATGTAGAGCGCGGCGCTCTTTGTAGTGATAATAGGCATGCCGGGGCACGCCTCATACGACTGTAGCTGACCTGCCTCGGCATCGGATACGAGCAAGAAGTCTTTGACTGTTTGGTGGACTAGAGAAGCTTTCTGGCTGGAGATCCTAACCAGTGGCCCGAGGATGCCTTGAATTGTCCGATCCAAGGCTGTCTGGCAGCTCTGAAGGACCTCGATCGACGATTGGTGTGATCCATCGATGGCAAAGGCGCAGTTCATCTCGTCGAGATGAAGTGGTCTCGAGCTGGCTAGCATCAAACTCAACAGGCGATGGGCTATCGCCTGGTTGCTCTTAGGTATCTTTGCGAGAAAACTAGAATACGTTGACTCGAGGCTGGGAGGTAATGTTGAGATGATGATGTCCAAGTCGGAAACGGATGAAAGGAAGCTCTCTTCCAAGGAAGAGAGCACCATGTGGATCCAAAGAAAGGTCCGATCAGCCCTAGAAAGGAGAGTCTCAAGCAGATGAGACTTCGTGTGGTCAGAACAGCGATGCTTAAGTGCAATCTCATCCACCCGCTGGTGAATGAACTGCTGAAGGTCATCCACGTAGCCGGATTCGGCATCATCAATAGGAAGAAGATGCCTCATTGCTCCTCTGAAGCCTTCCGCAAGATCCAACATAGGCCGGCTTGTGAAGAAAAACTTGACGTTTTTGCTGGAGTCGTCGCGAGAAGGGTTGTCGATGAGGTCTTTGATGGCACTTGTGAGGTAGTGACGGGAAGAGGTCTCACACTCGTCAAGGGCATCGATGACCACATAGATAGAAGTGCCCTTCAGGTCCTTGATCATGCTTTTGAAGACAGACCAAAGAATGGAAAATGATTGGATTATGCTCGTACCAGAGAACTCAAACTCTCGTCGAATATGTCGAATCAGTCTTCGGTTGCGGTGGATAAGCTGGAAGATGAGGCCTGTCAATATTGCTTTTGCGTCTTGTTGTGCAGTGACTTTGTTGTCGCAAAAGTACACTAGGACATGCTCGCCGTCACGTTCGAGGCGCTTGGCCACTGAGTAAGAAAGGACTGTCTTCCCGCACCCAGGATGCCCTGTGAGCCACAAAAGTGCGTTCGTGGCCTGCTCTATCCAAGAGACGAAGATCGGATGGGACGCAATCCAGGCGCAGGTACCATGGATTGGCTCCGGCAACCTATTCTTGTATTCTCTCAAGTCGAAGACGCTGAACAGTCTCATGCACGTCCGTTCAAGATTGCTGAGCCCTGCTAACAATGTAAGCAGCCAACAACCAAACCGGGCAAATTAGGAGACCTACCCGACGACGAAGAGGACCTGCTGCTGGCATCAGCAGCTTGAATGGGATGCTTTGGTCCAGCATGATGCATGCGACGGATTGCCTGGCAGACTGATAGACACTCCGGAGTCTCGGGCGAGAGCCGGCTCATGTTCCGGTGGTTCAAGTTCAGCGGCACGATATCTTCTCCGGATATTCCAAGCACTGCTGATTGACGAGTGACCACCTAAGGTTAAAGAAGTGTCAATTTGCATGTCTCAAGGCCACAAAGTTGAGAATACTTACCGGAATACTCAGAGGCGGTGTAGGAAGGGTTTCATAGAAGGATGCGACTGTGATCTTATCCCAAAGATTTCGTGCCGAGAAGTCCAACTCCTGCAGACTTTCAGAGTCGTAGGAAAGTACGCTCAGCAGATCACGTCGGATAACACTGGAAGATGCTCCGATGGTGGCGGGCGCGGTGGCGAGGTTGATGATCCTACCGACGATTGTTGCCATGTCGGCAAGGTTGCTGCCCCTGTGTGGGGTTCCAAGGAATAGGACTCCGATTGTGGACTGCAACAGGGAACCGTACCGTTCGTGGTCCAGATGAGCAAACACTAGGGCCTAGCCAGATTCAGACAGCGTATTAACGATGGGTTCCACGGGCAGGAAATGGAGTATTACCTGTTTGCAAACTAAGCCGCCGAGACTGTGACACACGAATATAGTTGAACGAAAGGTCTATGGCAACGTTAGGTATAGAACCACAGATATAAGAGATGGAGAACCCAAACCTCTTTCGGCTGATCTCGGATGTTTCGTATGGCGTCGAGGAGTGCCCGTGCAAAGTCAGGGAGCGATGCCAGTGAAGGGTTGGAACGGACTTTAGAGGCATATCCGAACGTATACACTCGGCTTCCAGGGACATAATCGGGCAAAACATCCTTTAGCCAAATCTTGCCATTCACGTGGTTCGTCCATGTACCGTGCGCGCTTCCGTTCAGGCCATGTACGGCAATGATATCCACCGGCTCGTGATGGTCTTCTGGTCCACTTTTGCTCTCTCCGATGAGGCTCAGCCCTATTCCGTTGTGAGCCACCCGAAGCCCGACATTTTGGGCCAACGGTTCCGGGCACTGGCTGGGATCGTTTGCGTAGCCTGTAGTCGACGTGCTAGCTGCGGGGTCGTTGGGTACCGAAGCTAGGGAACTTTGCTGAGGTGTTCTCGTCCTGCTGCGAAACTTGCTCTTGAAGTTGTCGAACATGGTTACTGGAGAGCGCAACGGATCTGCTCCGCTTTCAACAAAAGGCGAAGTGAGGATAAGAGGCAAAATCAGGTCCTGGCATGGAAACCCTGAAATGAGGATTGGATGGGACGTTGTTGGTCTTCACCCATGCAAGAGATCATTTGCAGTCTGGTTATTAGCTAAGCTCCCTTCTGGTGTCTAACGTAATCGTTGCGGATTGTTCAGCTAATCCTAAGCGAGACTAGCGCTTTCAGTCTTACAATTTTCATCACCCCGCAATAAATCAGAGCAATAAGAGCAAGGGCAGCGCAACAACAAACTTGCTTTGAGACGTGGTCAAAGACTGAACCCATGGCGCCTTTCTGAATGATTCCAATATGTTATCACCATGCAGGCTAGAGATGGGTACAATTCTGGACCTGCCCCACAGACGTGACATGGTCAGTTTCGGTTATGCGATAGAAACGAGGTTCGGGTGGCATGGCACTATAGACATACTTGAAGCTGTGGGAACCGATTTTGGTGAAAACATGTGCGATCTCCATGAAGGTACTCTCTGACCAGTTGCTTAGGTCCCTGTAAGCGAAACGTTAGCCGTGCGATCAGGTATACTAGAGTGGGGTTGGACTGACATCTTGTTGACAACCACGATCAGTTGTTCCTCGACCTTTAGCTCACCGGATGACAGGAGTGTCTCCAATCTCTCGCACGAGGACTCGCCCCTGTCATTAGCGGTAGCGTCGACGACCCATAGTAGCACCTCAGCGTTTGTGCTGAGCTCGTCTTTGCAGTGGTCGTTGTTAGTATTCGTCCCTGATGACCGTCTCGGGGGTATGCTGACCTGTGACGTGGTACTCAGAGGAAGGACCGTGGAACGCAATCGGTTTGCCTTGCTGGCGGAAAAGCACCGTGATGCTACGATAATCGGGGACTTTGTTGTTCTCGATCAACTCAATCTCGGGGAGCCCTGCGCCGCACTAGGATTCGCGTCAGCCCAGGATGAGCAGTAGTGAGTCTGTCTGGACCGCGTTGCTGATTTACTTTGAAAACCAAGCTCCCAGCAAGGGTTTTCTTGCCTGCGTTGGTGTCGCCACGAACTATCACCTTTTTGGGCGCCATGAGGGTCGAGCTTGTCCAGGCGTTGGTTGCTAATGGAAGGTGAGTAAAGTGCTTGAATACCCGCAAACAGTCCGCGAGCCATGAACGGAGGGGGGGCTTGACTTGACTTGACTTGACTTGACTTGACTTGATTTCCGAAAGTTCTGTATTACGCCCAATGAGGTCTAGGGGCAACTACCGGTTAAATACCTAATCCGTTCCGGCGGGGTTTGGCTCCATCTCAACAGCCCTTACGTAATCATCGTTTAGAGTCCGTCATCGCTTTGTCGCCAGTGGGTCGGGGGTTCTCGTGGAGGTTAGTAGCAGGTTGTCCGTTAAAGGTACCTTCTCCAGGTGCCCAGCTTCCTATCTTCAGCCGCTGGTGCGGACCTGCTGTCGGGACACGAGTTGAGTATGTTAGTCGTCTGTGGTGGTTGTTGGTGAGTTAAATCGTTTGCTGTTTGTCATCGAGTCGTCCTGTTGCCATGGCATATGCAATGGTTGCCTGTACGGCTGCCATGTTGGGTGTCCAATCATTCAGGTCCGTCGGTGCCTTCCCTCCCAGATGGAAGGACAGATTTCCCGTCTTCGATCCTATCTCCTGCTGCATCTCGGCCCGTAACGAGGCCCATCTCTCACACCTGAAAAGAAAATGTTCCACTGTCTCCAACTCTTGTCCACAGGCGCACTCCCCGAACGGCACCACGCCAATCTTGAACAGGTAGCTGTTAAGCCCTATCATTCCTGTTCGCAGTCGTGCGAGTATTTTTGCTTGTGCTGCTGTCAGGCCGTCGTATAGCTTGCGTGTATGCTTACCCGGCAGGGCTGCGTCGACCAATTTGGAGTGCTTGCCAACATCTATCGGCAGCGTTAGGGGTGACTTTTGCTGTTCTTTTCTTGCTGCGGCGAGCGTGGTAGACACCGCTCGGAAGGGCGACCTAGTTGGTAGGTTGTCCGGGGCGGCGTTTTGGTGTGCCGCCTTCTTTGCTCCTTGGGCGAGATCCGATGTGGATTCCGTGGGAATCCAGCCAATCGATATGGTTCTGCCCCTGTTCCTATGCTTGTTGACCGCGGCGTAGATGTGTTGTATCACTCCCTGTCCCGATTGATGGTGTGGGCCCCCAACCGCCTGCGTCACTGCCTTGTTCAAGTATTGATTCGTATTCTGAAATACTTCGTAGAGGTGGCAGCACGTCTACCTACATAGACCCTCTACCTTGCATCCCGTTCAAAGTATCGCTACTTACAGATGCTATCAATCGCCTTCATGAACGCCTTGAGTCGCAAATCATCCCTTTTAGTGCTCCCTTCGTGGAGAACAAAATCCTGTCCCATGTCCTTCTCGGTTGCATCGGTGCCACAACCTGACACTGAGCCCCCAGCATCAACCTCATCCTCATCCTCAGACAGGGGTATGTCCTCGGGCTCGCGGGCCTGTTCAATCGTCTCTGAGAACCATTTCACTCCCATTTCTACAATCTTGCCCACTTCTTCGGGTTTAAGCACTCGTGCCTGCTGCTGGTGCAGAGTCGTGTCCAACAACGGCTTCCAGCAAGCCTTGAGGAAGGCAAGTAGGCTCCACGTCTCTTGTTCGTACCGGGCCCGCAGCTCAATGAGCAGCTGCTCCAAGATCTGCAATCTCTCGGAATCTTCCTCTCGAATCTCCTCACGCTCCTCTCTTTCAAATGGCCCAAAGGGAGAAGGAACATGGTCTCCATACAGGGTGCTGGGAAGCGATTTCCGACAGCATGTGTGACGTAGATCCAGCGATTCGAACGTCATGTATCTTAAAATGCGCATTGCGAGAGACGGTGGGACTGGAGCATCTCCGAAGGCCATGGCAATGATTGTCGCAAAGTCTGTCTCAGGACGCGCAGAAGTGGAGTGGTTGACGGTGTTATTTATCTTATTGATCTCATGCATGAATGTCGTCAGAGGGCGACAACCGCCAGATGAGCAACCACAAACACAGACGTCCTCGAGGGGTGATGAGGCGTACTTTCGAACCACTAATGTCATTTGCGCTTGATATGACACTGTAACAGGGCCAGGTAGACGGCCGAAGCCATTCTTTGAGGCATGTGACTCGAACCGGTCGCCAAGCCAACCCATGAGTATGTGGACGAACCTGACCGGGACGATTGGATGAGAGGGCGCGGAGAGATCCTCGTCGACTTCTTGCTGCGTAGTCATGGCACCGGTACCGGCACCACACGTCTCAGCTGAAAATTCAGTCAGCTCCACGCAAGTCGTCGACTCTGCCACCACTTCGCACAGCCAGGGAAGCCACCAGGCTGGATGAAAGCCTCGAACACCTCCGGAAGGCCCTTTGCGGCAGATACTCCTGATCAGACCTTCGCGATTGAATCCAGCTTGATGAAGTGCGTCTGCAGTTTGCCTCTCGGAGACAGAATCAAACACGGACTTCGGAGGAGGAGAGGGTCTAGCTCGCCGAGACCAAGGTTCCAGGGCGTACGGTACGACGATGCCACCTTCTTCCAATGCGACAATCACATCCTCTACTCTTTCGTCGACATATGGATTCGAAAATAAACCCAGTTCGTCGGCCTTTTGAGGGCATAGACGCTGGGCTGCGAAGCTGCGTAGCCGTCCACGCCTGTCCGCCAGGTGTTGGACAATCATGCGTATTGTACTCGAACTCATGCAGACACCACGAGACGCTTGATCTGTCAAAGAAGCCCAATATACCGGATGGTCGTTGTCTAAAGCCAACTCAATCACTTCGAGATATTGCCGCTCGGCCGAGGGTCCATGAATTCGGTCCCAGATTGAGCTCATGCCCAGTGCGCTCTCCAAGAGCGAAAAGTTCGAAAACCGAGACACAGAGGACTGGCCAGTAGTCCTATCGCCAGATTCAGTTTCGAGAAGTCTGATGATAGCCTGCGGGAGCCAAAGGAGCGCCAGATCAATAGCACAAATACCACTTTCGCGCCCGAGAAAAGGCTCTGACCAGTCGGAGATTGCGTCTTCCAGTGATTCAAGTAAGCGAGGATAAGACCGTAGGATGATGGCCTGGCAGAGCGGTCCGACGTTCGAGGCTGGGCAACATTAGAACAGGCAACTCTATGTCAGTCTCTCGAGTCAAGACCACTTACCTTCAAGAAGGCAGTGATTCTTCTCCATCGTCCAGGCTAAACCGATAACTCTCAACCGGCGGCAGTGGGAGCTTAGGTCTTTTTCTGACAGAACCTCCTCACTCACCTCGCAAGGTGCAAGCCAATCAATAGTATCAGGGAGCATGTCACAAACACCACGAGTGCTCAAAGAGCCTGTTCCTGAAGCGAAGGCCCTCTCCCATGGTGTTCTAGGGTCATGTTAACATTGTTTTCAATTACCGTGACCACGATAACCATGCAGATGATACTTACAGTCCATCACGGCCTCGGAGATCGGTGTGAAACCCCACTTTGCCAAGTATTACCCACGCGAGGCGTTGATATTCGCTCATGTCCTGATATAGAGTGTAGGACAGATTGTGCAACAGTGTCTCATTCGTTTCGTAGTCGACATCATTTGGTGATGCCTTACCGTCGTGGAAAAGTCCGATGAGGCTTTGTTGCCAGTACGTATGTAGCTTGCGACTGGCAGAACTATCATCCCACTCAATGTCTAGCTCATCTGAAAGATCGATAAGTCTTGCGACCGGTGATTGGTCTAGGTGTATCTGGTTGAAGATGCGGATGTGGGGCGAGATTGACAACTGGCCATAGTAGCCAGCTTGTATCTCAAGAGCAAACGATATAGCAACCGAGGCATAGCTTCTGCACCTATAACCCTAATACGTTACTGTAAGCTTTAGGGATGAGGAAGGCTGTGGTAACCGGGCGAAAGCACAGCGGTTGTTATATAGCACCACTTTCCGCCTCCTTGCATCGATGGAAAGCCACCCGTAGGACCTTGTAGATCCAGTCTCTTGAACCTTTGCGAGATAGCGACAAGTAGGCTCGTCATCGTAACTCGTCCAGTTTCCAGCCAGTTCAGTTTGCTGCTGATCAAGTCTGTAAGGCTTAGAGCTATATCGCCACCTTGGTCGGACATCGAACGATGTCTTTAGCAGGTTCGCGTTGAGAATGGGGCTAGTCCTTCCTGCACTAAATGACTGCGGATGTTGGCCAATTAGTTATCTCCTCATACCGATCATACCAAGAGCATTCATATCTTACATTAGGGCTTCTGTGAATAGCGTCCTTGACTTCCGCTATCTCCGAGAGGACCCTACAGTGGTCCCGTTCGGACTGGGCCATGTGTTTCTTAGCAATCCATCTTCCCAGCATATTAGCCCCGAGCACTCCCCGGATTTTGGCAATGCAACTCACATTTCGCACGTCTGCAGTGAGATACTAAGATGGATGTTTAGCGTCGTGAGTCATGACCTAAGAGCTTCTAAGTGTTTCCGGTGGAAAGGATACTTAAGCTTGTGCGCATACGCCCGGGCGCGAGATAATGTCCTCTCGGATCTTGATAATTCTCTATCGCCCTTTAATTTTGCCACGAAAGACAAGACGTCGTTGATTTCGGACTGGATGCTCTCGGAAATGCGGCTAACGTTCTTCGCGACTCGAGGATCCACATCTCTGAGCAGTGCCTCTATGTGTTGCAGTGAGTGCTGCAGTGTCAAGACCTGACTCGAGGCGGAGGAAATCTCGTGTTCAGCGCATTTCAAGCTATCGATATACGTTCGGGTCTCTTGGACCAATTTGAGACCAAGTGGCGCGAGCGCAAGAGCGATACCTATGGACTCCAGTGCCATAGTTGTAGTGAAGGGCCTGGCAGCATAACCATGTGGCTGGCGGTAGAGAGCAAGATGAAGACGGCGATGTATTGTCGCTCGCAGTCGCAAGAGGGGCCTCCGAAATCAGCCCGCAGCTAAATTAGCCTGCATAAGCACATACACGTGGTTTATTAACGAGGCGTTGTCAGCTGAAACTCGATTGGTGAATGAGTACCAGAAGTCGCGCCTTGAACGTGCAAGCTATGCCCTGTTTGGCGAGTTTTCTCGACAAGGCGTCCGTTGGCTTGGCGGACCATTCGCTGTACGCATACTTGTACCATGGTCAGGTCACTGCGGTCATTACGTTTCTGTCCATTCATATCCGTAGTTGTAGCACTAAGCTCTAAGGTCGACTTCTTATTGAACATAAGCCTGCTCCAACTGAAACCCCAGCCAACATCCCTACAAAATGCTGCCGCTAAAAGATCGCTGCCTCCTGCTTTAAGTTGAACTAGGCATTAATGCTCCCGTCAGACCTCACATCGTGTGATGCGCACCGGAAAGTCCTCACTGGGCCAGATACCCTAGCGGCGGCGTTAGGTCAGTAACAAAAGGCTCAAGTAGAGTTTCTGACTTACAGCGTTAACGTTATGCAGCGGTCGTTCTGGACGAGCCATGCCGAGTTCGAAACGCCGGATGAGCTTAGCGGAACCATGAGTAAACAATTTCTCGCGTGGTCGTGCACTTACCTTGATAAAGATCTTGTTAATTTCCACCAAGGCCACCGGTTTGCCAAGACATTGGTACTTGCCGACTGAGAAGACGAGGTCAACGGTGTTGGCCATCGCTGCAACTCGGTCCTTATCGCTTGCATGCGTCAAGCGGCCCTTTGCGGAGAAGAAGGCGGCGTCTTCCCACCAGGACCAAGATCTCTGACTAACTCCTGGGTATTTAAGGGGCCGGCCACCGTTGCTCGCTGCCAGCGATCTCCCCTATTCTCATTCTACTCTTACCAGCACATACAGCAAGAATGGCAATCGTTAAGCAGCCCCGCACCGAGTCTCCCCCTATTGCCATCGACGATCACGAAGTCATCTTTATCAGCGACGATGAGAGCGATGACAGCAACGATGTCTACGAGTTCGACGACGTCCCTGGATTCGATCCGACAGCCACGTGGTCGAGGGGCAGGGACGACTTTTATCCCATATGACTGTGGCCAGGATGCCAGACCGAAAGCAACCTTACAGGCAGCAAGATGGATGAGAGGACATAAACGGACCGTTCCTCGACCTGCCCAACGGTGCCACGGCTAACAGAGGTTTGGTATGGTCTGGCAAATGTACCTATACGTGGATTTGAGCGAGTTCGAGTTCGGCCACAGTAGATAAAAATAGACAATTCATGCGGCTTCAAGCCCTCAGGAGCAGGCTTAAACTGATTCTGCACGAGTTGATTTTAGCTCCGCCGTGTCCGACGAGGTAAATTCGGCGCAGCCCAAATTCACCACCGCCGCCCCATTTAATGTCAGCGACCGCTGTTCGCTGTGGCCACAGGGCATCCAGGCTCTGCAGTCGCCACCTAGATCCACGGCATTGCTGCCAGGTATGTACACTACCCACTCAAAGTCCGGCGATTGATACATAGCCTACGTGGCGCCGACTTCGACCCAAACGAAGTTAGCGTGAAACTTCCGCGGTCAGGAATAGCACCTTCTTCATGCCAAAGGTTAATAAGTACCGTCGTCGTTCAGGGATCCCAAACCAACCGAGCTATCTTTGGAAGGACGAAAACCGCAACACGGGCCAGCTCTAGACCAGCGCCGACCAACAAAACTCATATCGCGAAAACAAGTCATTGACTTCGCTATAATAATCGAAGTGTGCGCACTTCCATAACGCCGGCCGAGGATTTGGCTATCAAAAGCCTCTTAACAAAATCTGTAGGTGAAGTCGGCCATTTTCTCGAGGAAACCAATGTCAAGTGGGTTGCTGTCAGGGCATGACAGCTTAAGAAGTATGGAGTATCCGGAATGGTTGGCTCAATAGGTGGCGGTTCACCAATAGGCCGATTTTGGACATACTAAAAATATACTAGTCGACTGCAAGCCCGATCTAAGGACGCCCGTGTTCCGGCTTGTCAGGGGCTAAGCCACTTCCGACCCTACCGGTTCCCCAAACCAACAGACCAGATTAGAACGGCCTAGGGATTGCTAAGGTACCTATGTAATCTATACTTAAAAACCTACTTCACATCAAACTTCATAATAAGTGACGAGATTCTCGGCGCTCAGGCAAGGCTTTCTCGCAACTCTCGAGCGCGTCACCAGCGTGATATACTATTAAAGGACTTTTCGAATCGTTTTAGTAGACCCTACCGGCGAAATTTTCAAGGCGAGGATTTTCTCATCTCTAGGCTCCCGTGATTTTGTCTATATTCGCAAGGCCACCAACGGCCACCGATAAGCGGATGCCATATAGTTAGCTAGCCCTACAATGCAGCAGCCCAGTTCTGGGCCCCTTACTGCTTCTATCGGTTCCTAAAATAGGGAAAATTCAGCCTTCCAGTACATATCTCCTCGATAAGCGATTGCGCTTCGCTTCATAGCGAAGCACACTATTTCAGTCATGCAGTACGACTGCGCGATGTAGGTGAGTTTGAAAGCCGAGCCGGGCCGCTCCTAGCACATTTGGGGCAAGACAGCGAGATTGGTCGCCCTATATCCTATTTTGAGGCGCATCTCGGAAGCTAGTCCCCGGCTTGCTGGCCTGAGTAGTACTGAAAATAATACGCTATTATGGGCAGTCTATACATACGCAATTTGACGAAGTATACCCAGAGCGACGAATTAATGGAAGCCTCCAGAATCGCTACTCTCGTCATTGAAAGGCCGCTGAGGTACCCTGAAGTGCTCGTTAGCTGGGTGGCAATGGCCGACTTCGACTTGTTGGTGCGCATGCTAGTGTGCATGCTTGGCGTCAGCGTACACAATCGGCAAGCGTACAGAGGTAGCAAGCCAGAAGGGGCCACCGTCTGACTCTCAAAATAGGCGCGCAGATTTTTGTATATAAAGTACCAGTTCGCGCGCCTGGAAAAGGCATGTAGATTATAGCTATAGTCGTTATCGAGCTATCCATATAGACCTAGAACTCCAAACTTACCTCATCGCAGAAAACTTCGAAATGGAACCTCTTCAGGGCTACTAAGACATTGCCCTAAAGTCAGCTAGCGCTGTACTGGTATACGTGGGTTCACCCGAGCAACACTACATAAGTAGATACACCGTCGAATTTGGTTATTCCTTCACTGTTGCCACATCGAATGCATCGCGCTTGCCTCTTATAATTCGGCCCATCATGAGCCCTGACAACGCTGAATAGTTAAAGCTGCTCCGGAACCTTCACCATCCGAACATTGTTGAAAGCTTGGAGATCTATAGCTGCCTAAAGAAGGGCTACTTCCTCGTTTCTGAGTTTTTGCCGACCACTCTCGAGTATCTCTGCCAGGCGCCGATTTACCTTACCGAGCCACTGCTAAGTTCCATCATACATCAGGTACAAACTTTCCTAATGATCCCCTTTGACTTAGGCCTTTGCTCACATCTTTTAGGTCCTGACTGGCATTGACTTTCTGCTTACTAGCGGTCTGGTCTATGAGCAGGTGTCTGCCGCTCACTTATTGCTGGGCTACGACGGGAAGATAAAGATTTGTAACGTAGAGCATTGTATCCCGAACGGCGATATGTCAAAGCTACTCGATTCATTTACTAGATTGATGACGAAGCTTATGGATAAGCAAGGTGGCCATGATGTGATGGCTGGCTCAACGCGTCCTGATCGTTAGTCTCATGAGGCCAGCGAGATGCTCAGTGCGGCTGTTTCCAAGCTTCCTATCAAACAATTACTGGAACATCCCTTCCTACGCAAGAGAGAGCAGGTGGATTTAAAATGGCTCGTCTACAATATCCTTTATACGGCAGAGCACCCTTGAGTAGACTTACGGGGAAACAGTAATGTTGGATTCTTTTTTCCAAGACTAGTTAGACAATTACATATCTCCATCGGAACTATCTTCAGTCTAGCTATATTATATGTGACGATGTCAATGACAGGGAAATGGCTATAGTGAATTGTCAATATGTAGGAACGTATCTCTCATCCTGTGAATACTGAGTCTTTAATTGATCTCGCTTCTTATGAGACGGATTTGTTATGGTAGGGGTCAGGAATGTGGACACCTCGAGTATCTATACGCGACTATCAAACAGCGAGGAAAGGGTCTCGTTTTGGGCGTGTGTGGCCGTTTCTGGCTGTTCCCAAAATTCGTTAAATAAACGTCAGCCGTTAAAATAAACGTCAGCATACTCCTATATCAATGCGCTGAACAAACACCAGGAATGGAGTCGAGTACGAAAATAGTGGCGCGCATAGCCGCATGCAGGGTAAGGTGAAGGAAAGAGCACCGACTCAACTCTAACGTAGGACATCGGGTGACCGTAATCGGCCATCAAGCCCTTTTCATTTCGATGTTTGGTAAGCGAATAGGCGCACGGTTGAGGCTGATCTGGTCCGATGATGTCGTACAATGATTGGCCAGCTCAACGCCACATGTTAGTACCCACATTTCCTGGAACCAAAGGGTCGCGACATTTGATGGGTGACCTTGTTGGGCTCGTCTCGGCTGAACCGAAAACAAAGGCGGAGATGGGCCGCTCGCAGCCCACCCCAACCTCATCCTCTCTCTACATAGCCCTATGGCGAAGAAAAAGAAGAAACTGTCACCGCAAGGCATTTACTCCTCTTTATGTCTGGAAAACTATTCTGCATTCGCAAATCAACTCAGACAGCAACCGCTCTCGATGGCCTTTTCTTCAGTCCGTGACGAGGGCAAAGGGTCAATCAAAACGGGCCATATCGACGCAATGGACACGGCGATCAGCAAGTGCGCTTATCCACTGTAGCCTGAAGTGATAGCATTTACTAACTCATCCTAGGGCGTTCAATAAACAAGGCCTTTCTGATGTGATCATTCATCTTGGCACATTTAAGCTACCCGCTCACAGCCTTGTTTTGGTTGCTCAGAGTGAATACTTCGAGAGGATGCTCAGCAGTGAATGTAAAGAGGGGCTGTCAAAGGAGATAACATTCAGTGAAGGAAGCTTGCAAGAATATTGGAGGGTATTCGAGTATCTTTATACTGGAGACTATTCTGAGGACCCTTGCTCAACGCTCGACGCGCAAGGTAAGACTAAGTTTTCCCTGGCATGGTACTTGTAATTAGCTAATTCATAATTAGATGATGATGAGCTGTCTAGAGATCTCCGCGTCTACAGCTTGGCAGATTATTTCGCTATCAAGGCTCTCAAAGAGCACGCATTGGGCAGATTTAAAAGTAAAATTTCACGTCTTTAGGTCAGCGAGATTTTCACAGATTGTATTCGAGAGGTGTATGCGTTAACGAGTGACCCTGAATGTAGCATGAGGAAAGCGGTAGTGGAAGTGACCTCGGAAAATCGAACGGAGCTATGGAAAAAGAAAGCATATTGTGGGCTTGTTTATGAAGGAGGCGATTTTGCAGTAGAGTTGATGGATAAGCTAATGAAGCGCTAACGACAGCAAAAATAAGTCGATCGATAAGGGATAGGGTGGATTTGCATAGTGAGGGGTCAGATCTGCTATTGCGATCTCGTCGGCGAGCTTTCTGTCTCTGGCGAACTTTGGGAGCTCAAGAAGATCACATTAGTACATAGCCCTTGTCAAATCAAATCCCTCCTAGCAATAGAGCAAGCCTAATATTCTAGAGCGTCGACCGCCGGCGACTTTTTGATGTCCTTCATGCGCACCCACTCCATTTTGATGACCCGATACATCGGTCTTCCCTGAAAGATTACAGCCTCCTCAATAGAGAGAATCTTGTCCCCCCAGAAGACGATAAGCAGTGGTTTTCGACGGTTAAGTTTTCGCTCATTGACTAGGCGTTGTTAAGGCCCACGCCGGGACAGGCCCCTGGGTCCCTGGGCTTAATAATATCCATTGAACGTAGCGGACATGTGCCCACCAGGGGGCGAATCCCCGCCTGATCCTAGTGGGATCCCATGCTAGCGGTCATCCTGATAAATCTGGAAGCTCTCGGCGCCGCTGAAATTGGTCTCTCTGACTTGGACGATCTCGTGACCATTCTGGCTACGATTCCATATGCCTTCATCCAGGGGTATCTCAGGGAATCGTATTGTTGAACCGGCCGGATGATGCCTGCGGTCTTGCTCGTCTTGGACCAATGGCGTCTTAGGACTAGAAAATCGTATTGTTGGACTGGGCGGTACATGCTCGCGACGCTGGTTGACTTCATTGAACGGCGTCCGGAGACTCGATGGATCCTCGTGAACAAGAAGCTGGGCCTGCTCCTTCGAGGGCTTAGCTGGGCTTTGGGATAGTCGAGGATCGCAAGCCGCTTTAGCGAGTAAATCGAGTGATGTGACCTCGTAAGGCACCTTAACGTCGCTCTCCACCTCACGAGCTTCATTATCTTCCACTGACCCGTAGTCCGCAGGCTAGGTGTGGTCTGGCATATTGATCAAACGGCACGAAGTAGGATAGTATGTGGGCTGAGGTTGACAGTCGAGCTAGAAGAATATAATTGATCAAGAGGTTGAGACGCGAGTGTCTTTGGAGGGGGGAGATGCTCATACTTAAGGGTACGAGGCAGGCTCCCTGCTGCTTCGCTGCTACGCAGTCTTCCCCTTAACTCATTATCCTGATTGGACACACGGCCTTCCTGTTGACCTCCCCCTACTTGTCCGCCTATCTGCCCCTGTTTCTTGGCCCTCAAGTCTGCCTTGCGTCCGGCGATAGCCTCGACCTTTCTGCGACCCATCACATTATAGCCGCCCGACACGCTAAGGTGTTTCAACTAAGATCTCGTCGCCCAGGGTTCCCTCTGACATGGGCAAAGTTACCATTGTTAGCAGTGTTTAAGTTCACAGCGACACGTCGTTTGGACTTGATAAGAAGCTTGAAGCAGCTGGATAACAGGGTTAGCAGTTCAGCTTGCTACAACCCGCCCCATGCTTTCAGGAGGGTGACAGTCGTTATAAGCCATTGGGTCGCAGCTTCAGCCTCCTACGACATCGATCACGTCATCTGGTGAATCTCAATAGGGCGTGAAAACGCCTTGATGCTACGGCCTTGGCTGGGACGTTCATGGTCGCATGGCCAGTTAGCCCAGTAGCATGACCTCGGTCCGGATGACCCTCTCTCGTTGGAATCACTCAAGTAGTACAATGCTGGATTATAGTAGATGCCCCTTTTCATCTTTAAGTGATTTAAGTTACACGAATTTTCACTAGTAGAAAACCAAAGCGGCATGCTTGCCCTTGCCCCCAGACATCATATCTATCATAACTGAATCGCCAATTTCTAGCCTACAGCTCCCAATGCTCACCATTCCCTCGAAAACCTGAGTGTCCTTGTTCAACCGTACCTCAATCGGCAGCCAATCCGCATTTGCCCGAATTTCGACGGACAAGTTTGTAGCATAACACAGCAAATACCCGCCATCGACCTCCTCCCGGTCGTCCAGTTCCAATTCCTCGTCTTTGACCCAACAATGGCCACCGCGACCACGTCTCCAAGTGTACGCACATCTTTCCGAAGTATCGTCCCAGTATATGTAGGCCCGTGTTGCCGAGATGTTGACGAGGTGGCCCTTAAGTCTCCTTGTATAGGGGCTTTTAGAGGTGCTCCGCTTCCGCTTCTTTGTACTCCTTGCTTTGCAAGCAACATCGCCGAGGTGGACCTGGGCTTCAAGTCGAGTAACGCGACTGCGGAGAGCGGCCAGCTCGTCGAGAACTCCCCCCAAGGAGTTGGCAGTGTCAATAGTGATATCGGTGACATCGCGAGCATCAACCTCATCATGATGATCGAGGTTGATGGGTTCCGTGCTTAGCGCCTCGTCGCCAGAGTCGTTTAAGTCCTAGTCACCTTCGACAGCGGCATCAATATAGGGCGTGGCAGCCTTGGTAACGTGCTCGTCGCCTATCTCGCAAGCGCTTTCATCCTCGGATGTGAAGGCATCGGTGGCACTATCGTTGATAACATCATGTGTGGTCTCGTCATCACGAGCCTTCTCGTCTGCAAGGCCTTCGGGCCTAGCTTCAATGTGTTCGACTACATTGGCCACCGCGTCGAATCCAGGGACATCTTCGAACTCATAGTCGTCGTTGCTGTCGTTGCTGTCATCGCTCTCATCGTCGCTGATAATGATGACTCCGTAATTGTCGGCGACAATAGGGGGAGAGGGGGTGCGGGACTGCTTGAGGATCGTTATTCTTGCTGGATGTGCTGGTAAGAGCAGAATGAGAACAGGAGATGAATCTCGGGCAGCGAGAAGGGGCGGCCAGGCCCTTTAAATACCCAGGAGTCAGCCAGAGATCTTCGTCCTAGCGGGCGGACGCCGCCTTCTTATCCGTAAGGGGCCGCCTAACGCATGAAAGCAGGCTTCGCCTTCAGGTTACATAAATAGAGATGCCACCCAAGGGGTGTCCAGGGGCTAGCCCTACAAGATGGTCACTTAAATGGGGATTGCCGAGGCAGTCCGAAGGACGGATTAGGGGATCATGTTGAAGAGGTACCGAGCAGTCTCATAGTACATCTCCTCTAAAAGACCTCACTCGAGTCCTGGTTGCTCTCGTCGGTCTCCTAGCGTCCCTCGGAGCGGCGCGAACTTACGAGCTCTACTCCGTCCATCGACACACCAGAACCAAAGGTCCACCACCACCGCAGGGCTTCCACGACTTAGTTCGCTAAGATCCATATCTCTGTGCAAACGTCGTGGAACCCGTAGATAACCGAAACGAACTGACCAGTTAGTTTAGATCGCCTCAGGGCTTAGGTGACTTGCTAATAGCATGCTGAGCCTGAGCACATGACCATCGTTCCAGATGTTGAGTTGGGCGCCAGCTACAGCGCACCCCATGACGATGCCAAGAACCATGACTGTCTGGATGACAAAATGACCCAGCATCTAATAGACCTTGGGTATATTACGCCATAAGCGTGAACCACGCTTCTCCTATATAAACACCGCCCAGTTACAGGCCATCCAGACGCGGAACAAGACAGCACTGACGGATAGCATCACGCTTCCGGTAGCCGGCTGTTTCTTCGCCAAGAATATACCAACCAGGAAACCTACAGAGCAGAGCGCCAGCGAGGACAAAAGGACAAATGGATGGAACGATCGCTATCCAATATGCCAGCAGCCACCTCTCCAACAGAACTAGCCTTGTTAGCTAACGAAAGTACATAGCGTAGGCACTCCTACCTGTCCTATCATACTCTAGAGTACTACCGACTCAGACGCAAATACCAGCCACTTATCGTCCTTAACGAATGCTAGCATACTGAAAGAGATGCTTATGCCGCAAGAAATGGTGATCTGGAGAATAACAAGGGACAAAAAGGTATGGTGATACCTGAAACTTAGTGCTTGGGTATCATCGTGCGTATGGGGGGTCTGTCGATATATAAGATAGACGCGATAGACGCGCAAAAAGGAGGCCAGAATACTAGCTCCAGATGAGACCAGCATAACGCTAAGAGAGATATTCTCGGTATACATATCGGACTTAAGTGAAGTTGATGTCGTGAGGAGTGCCATTCTCTCACGCTATGGTCTGGGGTTGTGGAACTTAAGTACCTGGGATACGGGAGGCGCCTTGCGGTTGACCACTCAACCGCTCCCTTTCTCCGGGGGGCCTCCTCTTCCCTACGTAAGAGCTCAACCCAACACAGCTGAAGAAAAGGGGCGTGGGTCAATCCAGGCTACTGAAAGTTCCGGCCCATGCTATATTGTATGTACTGTTCCACACACACAGCGCCACAGGCCAAACGCGGGATTTGGCTGGTTGGGGAGGACTGCTTCAGCCCGGGACCAGAGCCACACACGTATACTCAAGTGAACCGTTTACACTATCGACGTACGAGTCCTTGAGACGTTCATAAAGATATTGCCCAGGTTGCTATGAGAGAATCACGGAGTAATAACTATGGTATTGCTTCATATGTGCGAAAGGAGACAAGATATAGTAAGGACTGGTAAGCGCCTCGTCGGCCTCTGTCTTGTCCATCTCAACCTAATCACGTTGATTCTTACCGCCATCCTTCGACGGTTCTTTCTTGACCGTCTTTTCCTGGAGGAGATTATCCACCCATTAACTACAGTGCTCTATTACAGTAGACGGTGAATGCCAGTGCCGCAGAAGGTACGCCATGATTTCTGCTGGGCTAAACTTGGACTCCGGTACCTTTACAGCAAAGGTGTCCGCTTGGCGCTCGACTTTTCCATC
This sequence comes from Neonectria punicea, assembly GCA_037954315.1. Classification (NCBI taxonomy): domain Eukaryota; kingdom Fungi; phylum Ascomycota; class Sordariomycetes; order Hypocreales; family Nectriaceae; genus Neonectria; species Neonectria punicea. Next base: position 65,083 of record JAZAVJ010000180.1, on the reverse strand, counting down.
GCAACAGTTGTGCGCACTAACATCTCCGATCTCACGTTCTTGTTGTCCAAACATGAAGCGATATATCTCCTTGGCGATGCCTCGATCGGCAAGCCCGAACTCAACCTTCAAGTCGACTCGGCCAGGTCGGATCAGGGCATTATCTAATTTTTGGGGATGGTTGGTTGTTATGATGAGAATCCGATCTTCCTATGAGGCAACACCGTCGATGGCGTTCAGGAGGCCTGAAAGAGTCACTCCTTTTTTCTGTGATCTCGCGTACATCTCGTTGTCGGAATCCTTCGGGTTAGAGTCCCTAGAGCATGCGGCTCCCGCGGCGTTAATGTCCTCTAACAAGACCACACACCTGTCTGGAAGCCCAGAAAACAGGCCTTTCAGCATTTAATCATTCGAGCCGGGGATACTAACGACGTAGATGTCCATGTCCAGTTCACCCACAACTGACAAACTGAAGCTGGTCTTTCCCGTCCCAGGAGGGCCATGAAGAAGGTACCCGCGTTTGTAGGGGATTGAATGTTCGAAATATCAGCGCTTGGTTTGGGGGTCGAGGAACTCTGTGAGGTCTTTGATGAGAGGCGCTTTTTGCTTCTCGTCGAGAATAACTATCGACAGAGGCCGAACCGTCACTGCTTTCTCCTTTTTCCAATGGTCTTCGCGGTGCCTATGGATGGTCGTCTTGTGCTTTGATTCGTTGAGGTATTTAAGTCGACACTCTTCCAGGAGATCTTTCAGGATCCTTGAAGATCGCCCTAGATAAGTGACGGAGATCTGTTCCTCTTTGTGAAAGCCAACATCAACCTGCATGGTGTGGTAGAAGAGCAAGCTGTTCTTATACCAGAAGCAAAATAACCCTTCCCAGGGGACATATTGGAGGGACTTTTTGTTACGGCTGTCATATACTTCATGAGTCCTTTGCTTCGTTTTGACCTTAGCGAGAAGTGAGCGAGAGGTATCAGCCAATCCCTAAGATGAGAGCTAGATATGTATCATGTCGTACGTTTCGTCAGAATGTTTAATGTAGACAGCCGAAGCTTGCAGACATCAGCTCTGCTGTTGTCAACTCATATGCAAGGACTTACTGAAATATTCTTTGAACCAAGACTTCCATTGAAACACATGCCGTTTCAAGAGTGTAATCAACGCAATAATACACATCAAACGAGTGTAGCCAGTCAAATTGCCGTCGAGGGCCTGACTGGTGGCTCTGGTAAGGTTTGTGAAACCAGGAAGGAAGAGGTCCAAGACCGACATCTGTTAGGGCATTGCCCCTTGGATGTAGGGAGGACTAAGGTTACTAAGAAGCGCCATAACGAGGAAGTTTAAGTAGGATCACACAGATGGGACTTGGTGAGTTTGTTGAACGAGAAGGGAACAAGATCCTAGGTAGCATGGCATTCTTATTCCCTTCAGATTTCCCCCATTATCAGCCGCCTTGGAACAGCTGAGGAGCGCCGATAGCAGGCCGCGTGAAGCGCGACTGGGTCCTGCTAAGACGCTGCAAGAGCTAACAACCTATAACCCTAATCTAATTACGCTCTCCTGCCGAACACGTCAACAACACATTCCGCAGCCCACTTGGGACGAAGCTGGGAAGACCTGCAGGTTCTTCATGCAAGTCCACAGAGATGGACCGTCGGACAGACGATGAGTCTAGCCCCTATCGAACAAGGATCTGGTACGATCCGAGATGTACTGTGGCCGATCATAAGTGACCCAAAGACTACTATAAACAGGTATTAACTACTCGTATCTTGCTTCGATCGTTGAGAGAACAATAGTACTAATGAGAAGGCCGCTCTTGAAGCGGCTAGGTATTGTATATATGCACTGACTACTATAAGCGGATTATAGGGAAACAAGCTGTAAAACGGATCATCTTGCACATCACTACTAATCTCGTTGCGTATCACTCGACTAGAACCACCTCATTCATAGGGCCGGGGGATCAGTGACACATCCCATTGGGCGGTATCACAACCCGAGCCTTTAGAGGCAACGACAATTTTCGGTTGGTTTGCTAAACAGCTATTAGAACGATACACGAGGCCATGGAACCAGCCTCTATCGTGGTTCAAGTCCTGTATTTGGTGCATGTGTCGTTGTGTGCTAAGGTGGGGATTCTCGCTCATGCGGGCATTCTCGCCTATGCGGGCATTCTTACTCATGCGGGCATTCTCACCCATGCGGGCATTCTCACCCATGCGGGATTTTCGTTATAGCGTACATCCTGAACCAGATATATATTTTGGCACTGGCGGGCATTGTCACCCACGAAGGCATTCTCGCCCACCCTAGCAAATTTTCCCACCCGCATACATTCAGTTATGGATAAAACCAAACGTCGGAAGAACTACCACGGATGCTACCAATATATTGCAGCGCGCCGCGGTACCTTGTTCAAGAACTATTCCATCTACGAACTCGCATTTGTACCTCATTTCATGACAATTGAGACGTTGAACACGGTTCTAAAGTACCATAATCTACACGAGGTTATACGGCGCGAGATACCGCGCTCGGACTACGACTTCTACTCGGACTGGTTAAAGTATTCCAACGCCTAGAGTGAGCTAGCACGACGGGACCTAGCACTCGTTGGTATGATTATAATTTCTCTGCTACAATTCCTGCTACTTACTGATGGTTATTAGAAGGGGCACACTATCTGGCTTCGGGGCATGTTCAACCAGACGATAAGGAAGCTTGGACTTCGTCATGTGGGACAGTGCTCTCGACCTTAGAGCACTCGGTACCTTTCGCCATAGAACACGAGGACGATGCCGACGATACGACTTGGAAAAAACGTCGCAAAGTGGTCGCAGGGTTGTCCCAATGAGGAAAGCGTATAGGAAATAGTACTAGTAGCACACGGGCGGGCCTGCTTCATGTTCAAGGCGATCAAGGAGAACCTTCAATCGTGCCAGAGATGCCCCCACTGGTGCTAGTTGGTTCTTCCCAATCTAATGCCCAAGCAAATGCCATTAGGCAATACCCAAATATGCCAATATGGGATCACTTCGCACCCTTAGCTTGGATGGATGAAATTACCCCAGATTTCTAGACAATGGAATAAAGGCCAGGGAAGCATAGTAGAGGAGTTCGCAAGAGATATACTGGAGATTAGCTCGAGAGCTAGATATAAATACCGTAGTTATAGGCAACTCCTCCTCTTCAACCATTAAATCCACTCTCCTAGTGATCTGTCCTTCGTATCTTAGCTGAGCTCAGAGTTTAAGGCGGTCTGAGTCTCTACTAACAAAGTACTAGAGTTATAACTCAACGTCGAACGATATGTAGGAAGAGTATGGTTAAGATTGGCCACCATCACGGATGCGAGCCTGTAACCTATATACGATTGATCGACCTTTTGTTGGTCGATGTACGTGTCGCGGACGCACTAACAGACTATTGTGCGTTAGAAGAATGCGGTTGCACTGGGGCGAGTAACTTACACTCCACCTTTCTCCATTCTAACTTCCCTCTTGGGGTAATCTTCCAGAAGCTCGCTTGGGATTTCAAAAGTGCCATATCCCTCCTTCTGCTCCCCATCGAAGTCAAGTTGGTGAGAGCCATCGCGACCCACCAACTGCGACGTAGAGCCCAACAAATAGGCGACCAAGCCGGTATCAGCTCCTAGGCTTTCCTTCCTAGCCTAGTTGTAGTAAACTAGGGTTGTGCCCCAGGGTATTGAGAATAGAGGTAGATGAGCGTAGTGGTCGAGGATGTTTCTGAGACGCTACAGCGGTTAATAGTAATATACAAAAGAAGTTATAACCAGCTCACTTCGTTATCTCGGAGAGTTGGTTTGAAATGGTCCAGTGCTGCAGCCTTGCTCCTCACACGACGCTTTTTGTAGAGTTCATCAACCATCTCTCCGATCACTGCGTTCTCTTGGTAGAAGAAACCGTGATCTTCTAAGAACTGGACTGATTCAGCTACAGATACTAACAAGGAAACCTGGTTTAGTTCAAAGCAATCAGCTTCTGAGATTAGTGAAGCCATACGTGTGCCTGGATGATTGGGTAGTGTGAGGTACAGGTTTAGCCGATAATGTTGTCAGTTCGCTAGCGCGAGGAAATTATAACGCATTCTCCAAAACTCGGCTACCTACAGTATTCGATATGCAATTAGGCGACACAACCCTATAGCCAGAAACCAGTTCCGCAGCTAAATAACAATGCTGCTTACTCGCACAGGTCTTCTAGCTAATGCCCAACAATGCACTTCTCCTCACAGATTCCTGACGCCTCACATCACGGTAAGATGCTCGTACCCGCTGCACAGGCAGGTAACTGACTCGACACAGGTGGGAAATACCTTCTGCGATATTAAGACACACAGCAGAATGCCCGATCCCAATTGCCCAAATGAATGCAATAACGGCTGGACTAAAGAAAAGACGCGATGTACTCTATGCAATGCAGGTTAAAGCAATTCAGAGCCGAACGGATCTATTTCGCAGTCTTCTAGCCTAACTGCATGGAGGGACTTTGGAAGGATGGAAATTAGATAGGACATATCGTACTTATAGTTCAGAATTAACAATATCTGACAGAATATCCCTGTCAAGGTCAATGATGTTATGATAGGCGCTATGAGTTCCGTGTCTAATTCTTACTCCCATCTAACAGAGCGCCTCAAACTGCAAGGCGAGAATGCCAGCGTGGGCGAATGCCAGCTTAGGCGAATGCCAGCGTGGGCGAATGCCCGCATAGGCGTGAACACCCGTAAGGGCTAGAATACCCGCATGGGTGAGAATGCCTACATGGGTGAGAATCCCCAGCTTAGCCACACGAGTCTTCAGCCACTCTTTCGTGTGTGAATCAATGGAACGATGCCCGTACAAATTCCGCAGCCAATCACCGGCGTAAAAACGGACGTTTTCGGGATTTCCCGCCCCACTGCCAGAGGTATTCACATCGTGCTGCTTGTCTCTCACCTCAGGCTCGATCTCTCGAGTCGAACCGTCGTTCTGGATGCCGCAGTGATACCGCTATACAATGAACTCATGCTGCAGATCTCCCCGTTCCTTCAATCCCTGACAACTGGCAGATGTTGACTTCGACTTCGACTTAACTTCGACTTCGACTTCGACTTCGACTTCAACTTGAATTCCTCTGATTGATTCCTACTCGGTCGTAGCCGCTGTTTATCCGCAGCCATGCCCGGTTGGCAGGATCTGCAGACTCCGGCGATGACCTGTGGGAGAATAGGATTTACTCCTGCCTCGTCATCTCACCAGCTGGCGGGGTGATTAGCGACTTCCGGACGCTCGGGGAGCTACTTAGGGCGATGCGCGATGTGACTAAGGCGCATCGGTCTCTTTACATGGCGGGCAACATCCTCCATCGAGACATCTCGTCAAATAATATCATCATCACGAATCCGGAGGTCGCGGACGGGTTTCACGGCATGCTGATCGATCTGGATCTGGCAAAGGAGAGAGACAGTGGTCCCAGCGGAGCTCGACACCAGACAGGCACGATGCAGTTCATGGTAGTGGAGGTGCTGCGTAGGGTTGATCACACATACCGCCACGATCTCGAATCGTTCTCCTACGTCCTGCTGTGGATGTGCGCGCGTCAGTCATGGCGCAACGGCTTTGCGAAGCAAGAGAAACCACCACAAGAGAGCCGTCTACGTAAGTGGGGGATCGGAACATTTCAAGACATTGCGGATGTGAAAAGAGGACATATGACTGTAGATAGACTGGAAGATATCATGGGCGAGTTTCCGGAAGCTATGGGTGATGCGAAGTCACTTTGCCTGAAGATCAGGAAGATCCTTTTCGGGGACACGGCGAGGTTAACTCTAGGAACCCTAGCCGGAGCGCCGGATCAACTTTACAGGCCTGTGATAGCCGCGTATGATGAGGCCATGGAAAACCTTAGACATGGAGGCATTTCCTAATACATGCTGGTGCTTGATTGTCTACCTCTATAAATCATTCCCTGGGACATACTTGGCATCTTAAGTATTTGCGCTTAGAGTGAATATCCAGTGCGGGAGGCCTTGTGGTTAGTGTGGGTTGGCATGCCCTAGAGACTGGAGAGCCTAAAGCACATAATAATGTATTGGTGACTTTCAAGGGCCTGGAGTATTGGCACGCAGTCAGCTAGAAGTCGAGTCGCCCGCTGGCTGGAGAACAATCAGAACCTCCCGTGGCCAGGGCCCTGGTCGGTGGTCTAGTGCCTGGGCGAGGGAGTGTGCGTATCCGCGGCGAAGACACGCTGTAAGCAAAAGTGGGCGGCATGGACAATCGCTGGAGAGAGCGATAAAGAAGACGCATGGGCAGCTCAGAACGGCAGCTTACAGCAATGCACAGCGATTAACAGCGATGAACAGCGATGAACAGCGTCTAGCAGCGATGAAAAGCTCTCGAATGAGAGACTACAAGAGATGTATAGGTACTTGATGCACGCGGTACACCGGACCCACAGGTCAATCTGCTCAGGCTTGCGGCTGCTCGCCCTCCGCAAGAAGATATCCTCGTATTTCCGCCCCCAAACTCAGCGTCTCAGAAGGCTGCCCTGATTCGACTGCCGAGGCTGCTAAATCTGCGAGCTTCTGGCAGGCAGTGGTAAGCTTGGAGGGAGACTGCCGCATAATGTTTAATGCTATAAGTTTCAACATCGGTACGTTAAAGCCAGAGGATCTATCTCTGCGACGCATCAGCATCCGCGCAACTCGAAATAGTAAAGAGGATACATACACAACTGTATCTACTGAAGTGGAGTAGATCAAGAGAAGGAACGGTGGTTGCCCGGCAAGATCCCGCAGGTGTCTGGCGTATCGTGTACGTTTATGAAGCTGCTTCTTCGTTATTAGCCGCGTTTGAGCGCTCATGTATATGTCCATGGCGACACTGTAGGCCCCGTAGCCAGACCTAAAGTCGATCCTGCCGGCTTGGTAGTCAGTGAGGAAGATCTTTTCAAGAAATTCGAAGACATCTAGCAGCCGGAGATACGCAAACCTTTTGCGTATTTGTGTGCTCGCTATTCCGAAGATTGTGTTGTCTAGCTCTTTAAACGCGTTCGTGATATGAGGATCCGCTCCGGTAGTGATGTCCGACAAAGATGTCCCCCCCAGGATGGAAATCCAGTCGCTCAACGCCGACTCACATTGATTCGCGAACGCGACTAGCGGATTAGTCACAACAAGCCTAGAAGAAACCTTTTCAATCACCGCAAAATCGCCTTTGTTCGCCATCATGGCGCATCTTCGACTTTCCGATAGCTTACGCTTTGAAGCCTTCGCTGATCTTTTGCGAGGATGCTTGCGTTTCTTAGTGTTCCCATTTCGAGATTGTTATGGAGTCTCGACCATGACAGGCACTGGGACAACCGTGCCAGTATCTTCATCAATGTCCATAGGGTCGTGCATAGTACGGATTGATTATACTTCGCTTGGTACCAAATATCACATAAGCATGAGAGATTTGAGTTTTTGCGAATAGGCGATTGACTTGAATGAGTCCATCAGCAGATTATGTATGACTTTTGGTCGCCTTGATCCGGGATTGTGGGGTGTTGCACATGGAACGGCGGAAATGCCAGAGCTGTGGCGGGGGTGCCCGAGACTTAAAGCCCGGAAGACGCGAGCCCGTTGAGAGGATCAAGTGCGCCTTTATCGTGGTTACTATACGCGCACATCAGCCACCTGTGAGCCTAGTGCCCGGCCGCTGGCATAGGCCATTGTGGTGCGTATTGATGGTACAGGCCTTTTTGGTGCGCACTGATGGCACAGGCCTTTGAGTGCCCGGCCGCTGGCTCTGGCCTTTCAGTACTCCTACTGGCCCAGACTTTTTAATGTGGCATAATGCACGCACGTAGCTTCGGGAGGCCCGTCGCTTCGGTACCTGTTTGGCCTAACGGTGCCAGAACGTGGGTGCCAGAACATGGGACCAAGGACCTCAGTGCCAGCCCTTGGTGACAGGTTGTAGCGGCACACAGGGTAGCGGCACATAGGTTGTAGTGGAACACAGGTTGTACATAGCGAAGTTCTCTTTCGTCCGGTCTCGCTTCTTATGGGATAGATTTGCCATAGTTGCGGTTGCGGTTGCGAACTATTTACAATTGACTAGGGGATGGGGACACTTTTAGTAGCAGGGTTAGGGACCAGTTCTAGGCCTGTGGCCGTTTCTAGCCCTCCCCAAAATAGAATAAACCAGAATGGACGGGGGCCCCTATGCGGCTCCAGAAGGCCCACGGCCAGGCCCCTAGCGGGTTGCAACAGAGCCTAACGATTAGGAAGTTGCTGGCACGGCACAACTACCCTAGGCCTTTCCGCTAGCGATTGGAGAAATGGAGAACTATTCAGCGCCATGCCCGCCTTGGGCCAGGGAAATATTGATAGCAGCGTTTTTGCTGGCGATAGTTACAGCGTGTGCTTCCCAGCACATCTCTGCCGCTACTCTAGACAGTAGGCGGCAGCAGTGCCAGACGCAGGCCCGGAGGCCCACGTGCAATCTAGCGTGAGCGCGACGCGACAGGCATGGGGATCGTTCAAGGGCTCCTTGGCTGGGTCGCCTTTCACTGGGCTTCCCTAGTCAATGGATTTGACTCACCACCCGACCGGACAGCAAGTGTTGCTTATGGGGCACCTCAGACGATGAAGACCTACGTCTGGGAAGTGACAATAATGGCCGACCTTAGTGATTAAGCTGTGCTGATTCGAATAGCACAGGTGACTAAAACATTAGTCACCAAATCTAGACGGCCTGTGGTCTGGTCGATTCTAGGAGACATAACTGTGACTGTGGCACAACTGGAGCTTACAGTACGGCCGGCTCTACACCCACACAGTGCCTGCTCACTCGCGTTGTCCTTCTGACTCTGCCAATATCGTGCGCTCTTTCGCAACGAGAAGTCCAGATGTTGCTGTCCTTGATAAGATGCCCTCAACAGGCTGAAAGCGGTCCCAGTGGCGGTCATTCATCGTCTGGCCGCCCCCATCACGGAGTGGAGTACGGATATTACTAACACCGGTGACGAACTCCTGCAAAATGCGGAATGCTCTAGCTCGTGAAATTCACTATCAAGCAGCTATTTATATGACAACATCAGCCCCCGCCCCTTCTTTATTTCTATTAGCGTAGTGGCTGTGTGGCGGATTCAGTTCCTTCGCACTAGGTAGCCTATGGCGGGATTCGTGGATGGCCTGCATCTCGTCGTGCGTTCCTTCAGGCCTATATAACGATAAGTCTATAGGTTTTTCAGCAGTTGTAATCATCCTAGTAGGAGACATCAAGCGTAATATTTCCGAATCTTCGTTCGATGAAGGGCTCCAAAGCGTACTAGCACGTTGTTTTGTAAAGGTCGCTAGGGTCCATTGAAACGGCAATAGGTAGGTCGTTTCAAGCTCGCAATGTGTCCTTTGCCAGCTAGGATCATCATGAGAGCTATATTCATAATATTTCCCTCTCCATTGCACCTGAAGATAAACATGCGCATCGTATTTCTGATTCAATCTGTTCAGGTGTGCCGCACCTGACTTGCAAGACTTGGCAAAATTCTCCTTAGTTCGATCTCGCTTCTTGTTGGAGGGCTTGGCCATGTCGGGCGGCGTTCGAGAGTGTAGATTAGCTTAAGCGTTTGAATGAGAGAGAGAGGTGACTACTTGAGCTCCTTTAGTAGCATAGCAGCGGCCCAGTTCTGGGCCTCTTGTTGTTACTGTCTGTTCCCAAAATATCTCGATTGGGAACCGGCCCTTTGGCGGCTGCAATCACCTCAGCAGGCGATTGCGCTTTACAGCGACGCAGACGCTGGTCGTTGAGAAGGGAAAGCCGAGCCAGGCCCATGGCGCATTTGGGCGTTGGGGCAAGAAGCGGGATTGGTCGCCCTATGTCCTATTTTTAGGCCCCGGCTTTGTGTATGAGTAGTACCGCGAACCGGACCTCTACATGCAAACCAGTACCGCCAGGCGCGAGAGTAAACGCGACTGGTCGCAACCAAAAATACTTAACATCCATCCCCACGTCGCGAGCCACCCCCCGTGCCGAGCCAAAACGCAGGTGCTTTGCGTTCAGAACAATCTGAACTTCGCACAGATTAATCGATTATCTTCCTTCCACATGAACTCTATTGCTGAATCAATCCTGCACTCCTCTAACAAGTCTCAACTAAATTTATGGTAGGCGCATAGCGCAATGACCCAGGGCAAATTAAGGTCCTATCCGGGTGGCATTCCAGCGCAGTCCCCTACAAGCCAACCATTGAGCTCTTAGCCATCTAAATTTTAATAAATCAATAGCATCTAAGCGCTCTACCTATGTTCTAGGACTGTAAAGCTATTAATAGCTCTGTGGTTGCTGCAGGAGGGTGATCAATACCATGTCACCATGCCAATCGGTACATTTGAATCAACAGATCAACGAATATGGCTAGCGTGAAAGTGCGAGGACGCGGATGACTAAGCTTCACAGAGCCAAAGATTTCTGATGTCGCACTGTGCTCACTTTTCGTCATGGGTACCCTCAACTCAAGGTTGCAAGTGTATTGACAGCTTGTCACTTATCTATCCAACCTGATCCAAACTCCTGCCTGCGACACCACCACCAGTCTTTTCAAGTTTCATATCGTTGCACCCTAGGTGCTAAACCTAGACCCGATCAACCAACTTGCATACTCACCCTAAGCCATCGCTTGCATTGCTCATCCAGGCATTAATAACAGCTCTTGTCCTGGATCTTTTTGCCTCGAGGTTTCAAGAGGCGTGGGAGTCGACTCTGCTGGATCCTCTCTAGGGGCCCCATACCAAGGACTTGAGCGACGGCTGAAGCCGCCTCTGCGGCGGACACCTGTCATGCTACTGCCGGTACCCATGCTCAATAGCGACAAGCCAAGAGCAGCGTATGAGTGAGAAACATGCTATCACAGGCTGACGTTGGCCCTTAAACGCAAACCGATGTTAAAGCCTGTCCTTACTTTTCTCATGTTATTCCCTTGGACTTCCACTCCAAAGACGCTCAAGACCTGCTATTGACCTGGCGTAGCTGAAATCCAACTCCTTGGCGATTGATTTTATTGGCCCCGCAAGCGCCCAGCAGGGATCCTTTCAGCGCTTCCGCTCGCCCTATGAGACGTTCACCCCGCGAAGATGCTGCTCCCAAAGGTGCCATCCCCGATGGTCCAGCCTCATCCCAGATCCTCGTTCCGAACATAACTCATTTCGCTAGTATCTTCATATCGCGTACTAAGACCAAAGCGCCCTCTTCTATGCGAACCATAGCACCTCACTGGATTGAGAAGGTCAACCGCAAATTGGGACGGCCACGGCAGGCCGCTTCCCAAGGGTCTATCCCAGCTCCTTCGTCACAATCGCATTCGCCGAGAGGCGCTCTGTCTGCATCTCAACAAACGGCTCACTCTACATCCCAGCCAACTCGTTCTGCGGGCACCTCGATAGGTGCCGAGACCTTTGCGCTTTCGAGTTTACAGGAGCGACTTTGGAATGACGCCTACGATAGGTTGAAATCAAGCGAGCCCAAGCTGGTCGAAGTGTATGAACAGATTCTGTCGAGTATACTTGATGAAAACGAGACGAACTCTACCCCCTGCGAACCCATAGAAAACGTGATAGGAGGGACTAGGGAGACACGATCCCTTCAAATGAAGCAGGTGGTCAAAAAAGGACTAGATCAGACACAGAAGCAAGCGTCTGTCACGCAAGCCATTGATGAGGGCTTACAAGTATGGCAAGCCCTAAGGGGAACTGTGGACAAGGCCGTTCAATTGGCCCCTGAAGCCGCCATCGCTTGGGCAGGCGTCTGCCTTGGACTAGAGGTGTGTATTATCAGCTTTCCTCTAAAAGAGTGCTGAGAAGTGTGCCCTGCTAACATATATAGATCCTCTCCAATCCCATCACCAAGGCACGCGATAATCGCAACGGAATTGCCTACGTCCTATCACGAATGGAATGGAACTGGAATTTAGTGTCTCTGCTGCTCGACGAGAACACGAGTGCGCAATCTACGGCGGGCCTGCGAGACCAGCTAAGACAGAACATCGAGCAGCTCTACGAGAAGCTCTTACTATATCAGATGCAGAGCGTCCGTCTTTACCACCGAAAGTGGGCTGTCAGCATCGCAAGGGATCTGCTCAAGATCGACGACTGGTCCGGCCAGCTCAGCGATATCAAGGATGCAGAGTCGGCCGTGCAACGGGACATGGAGCAATACAATACCGAAGAAAGCAAGACACGACTACGGGAACTCAGCGACACAGCAAACACTATGCAAAAGAGTCTTCAAGGCATCTACTCGGTCATCCAGGGCCAAATAGAACAGCAAGTCAATTGGCGCAAAGACAACAAACACAAGCAGATCATAAAGGATCTGCGTGAGACTGATCCTCGCGACGACAAGACACGCATCCAGGATGCGAAGGGTGGCCTGCTCAGGGACTCTTACCGTTGGATTCTCGATCATGAATCCTTTCAGAAGTGGCGTAGTGATCCGCAAAGTCAGCTTCTCTGGATTAAAGGCGACCCTGGCAAGGGCAAGACCATGCTTCTATGCGGCATCATCGACGAGCTAGAGAAAGAACCCAGCAATTGCCTGTCCTACTTCTTCTATCAGGCCACTGACGCGAGGCTGAGTACCGCGACGGCTGTGCTGCGCGGTCTCATTTATTTACTCGTGGCCCGGCAGCCATCGCTCATTTCGCATGTTCGGGAGAAGTACGACCATGCAGGTAAGCAAGCCTTTGAGGACGGGAACGCCTGGGAAGCCTTGTCGAAGATCCTTGCATCAATTCTTAATGATCCGACTTTGGATGGGGCGATCTTAGTCATCAATGCCCTCGATGAGTGCAAGACGAACCGGCATCAGCTTCTCGGCTTCATCACGAGACCTTCTCGAGTCAAGTGGGTCGTTTCCGGTCGCAATTGGCAGGATATTGAGGAGAGCCTTGGCTCTACAGAGCACAAGGTCTGGCTTCAACTTAAGCTGAACCAAGGTTCAATCTCAAAGGCTGTCGACATCTACATCGACTACAAGGTTGATGAGCTGACAGACCTGAAAGATTACGACAAGGCAACAAGAGATGCTGTCAAAAATCATCTATCTGCCAATGCCGACGGCACATTCCTCTGGGTGGCCTTGGTCTGCAAAGAGCTTGCAGATCACACAATTACCCGAAACCGGCATACGCTCTCCCAGTTGAGGAAGTTCCCGTCGGGACTTGATGCTCTCTACGTGCGAATGATGAAGCAAATCTCCGAGTCGAGGGATGCAAGCTTGTGCAAGGAGATACTTGCCATCGCTTCGGTCGTTTACCGACCAATTACATTGGAGGAACTGAAGGTTTGCGTCAAGGCTATGGAGCAGGACGACTACGATGACCTGCCGCATATCATCAAGGCATATGGCTCTTTCCTAACTCTTCGGAAAGGTGTCATGTACTTTGTGCACCAGTCAGCTAAGGACTTTCTGCTTGACAAGGCATCCGACGAAATCCTACTGTCTGGCGCAGTGCATCAGCACCATGCCATCTTCTCGGATTCTCTAGCAGCGCTCTCCAAGACTCTGGAGCGTGACCTCTGCAAATTGGATGCCCCTGGGTTTCCCATCGATCAGGTCTCGTCACGATACCTTGACGCATCGGCGTCAATACACTATGCTTGTGTCTTTTAGGTTAACCACCTCCACGACTTAGATATAACAACCATCAGAACTGTCCTACAGGATAATAGCGAAGTCCATAGATTCATCCGAGATAAGTATCTATATTGGCTGGAGTTTCTCAGTCTATTGCGCAGCATACTAGAAGGGATAAAGGCTGTACACAAACTCGAGGCTTTGGTGGTAAGTTGCTCTGCGGCAATAGTGAAAGTGGCCTGATAATGATTTAGAGAGAGCTGGGAGGGCAGCAACTAACTGAACTGCTCCGAGATGCTCGCCGTTTCATTCTGTCCCACAAAGCACCAATCGAGATTGCTCCATTGCAGGCCTATGCATCAGCACTAGTGTTCAGCCCTGAGCGCAGCCTCATTAGAAGCCTTTTCCATCTTGAGCAACCAGATTGGATGGTATTAAAACCTAGAATGGAAACGGACTGGAACGCGTGTTTGCAGACGCTGGAGGGCCATAGCGGTGCGGTGACATCAGTGGTGTTCTCAGCGGATGGCTAGCGTCTGGCATCGGCCTCGGATAATAAGACGGTCAAGATATGGGACCCAGCAACTAGCAGCTGCTTGCAGACGCTGGAGGGCTATAGCGGTATGGTGAGATTAGTGGTGTTCTTAGCGGATGGCTAGCGTCTGGCATCGGCCTTAGATGACAAGACGGTTAAGATATGGGACCCAGTAACTAGCAGCTGCTTGTAGACGCTGGAGGGCCATAGTGGTATAGTAAGCTTAGTAGTGTTCTTAGCGGATGGCTAGCATCTAGCATTGGGCTTGGATGATAAGACGGTTAAGATCTAGGATCCAGCAACTAGCAGCTGCCTATAAACGCTAGAGGGCTATAGTAATTAGGTAAGGTTAGTAATATTCTTAGCGGATAGCTAGTGTTTAGTATTAGCCTCGGATAATAACATAGTTAAGATATAGGATCTAACAACTAGCAGCTGCTTATAGATGCTAGAGGGCTATAGTGGTTTAGTAAGGTTAGTAATGTTCTTAGTGGATAGCTAGCATCTAGCATTAGCCTTAGATAATAATATAGTTAAGATATAGGATCTAGCAACTAATAGCTACTTATAAATACTAAAGGGCTATAGTAATTAAGTAAGGTTAGTAGTATTCTTAGTAAATAGCTAGCATTTAGTATTAGCCTTAGATGATAAGACAGTTAAGATATAGGATCTAGCAACTAGTAGCTACCTATAGATGCTAGAGGGCTATAGTAATTAGGTAAGGTTAGTAGTGTTCTTAGTAGATAGTTAGCGTTTAGTATTAGCCTTAGATAATAAGATAGTTAAGATATAGGATTTAGTATAATAGTTAGGTCTATCCTAAAGGTATAGGGTAGGTCTAAGCATAAGGTATATAATTAAGTAGATTAGGATGTTATGCGAGCAATATAAGTTATGGTTTAGTAATGGTAGAACGGTAGGTTTAATATAACTAAGTATGTTAATAACTAGTAAGACTATCCTATTTAATATGCTAAAGGAGTGTGTATATATACTTAGGTGGCTTATGGTGTTATTACTAGGCTTACCTTATAAGTTATATACCTTATTATAAGTCTATGAGTTAGGACTGTAAGTCCTTAGGTAGCTTATGCTATCAGTCCCTTATAATATATAGGAGAAGAAGGAAAAAGTAAGTACTATTATAGTTCTACTAGTTATAACTACCTAGCCCTAACCTAGGCTGTGATATAATATCTCCCCTCTATTAATCTTATCCCTAAGATCTATATAACTACTAGCTTCCTATCCTTATTAGGGTAGGCCTAACTTAGACCTATTCTTCTCTTATTTCCTACTAATGCTATACTAGAGTTAAAGGCTACTTAAAACTATAAAGTATAAGCGATTTTAATCGAAATAACTAGCTTTATTATTATACTATATAGATACTATAAATCTTAGAAACTATAGTGCTAGGCTAGGGAGGGCTATAAGAACTATTCTTAGTATACCTATTAAGGTTATAAATATAATAGTAAGGGGATTACCCTTATTAAAGGTAGGTATCTCTTCCCTCTCTATTATCCTCTTATAGTATATTTATTAACATTATATAGCTAATTATTTTACTACTAAGAGGCATTATTTAGAACTAGAGGAGGAGGTTGCTAAGAAGGATCTTATATCCTTATAGCAATAAGTGAATAAACGTTTAGGCTATTTAATATAGCTATATTATTAAAAGCAGCAGCTTTATAAGTATGCTAGGGAGATATTATATTAGAATATAAAGATAATAGATAAGCTTAAGATAGTTAAGAATGCTAAGTCCTTTATAATTATTAAGGTATAAATAACTAGTATAGTAAACCTTATTAACTAAGGGGAGCTCTTCCCTATTAATACTATTAATAGAATTTCTTTAGGAGGCATTATATATAGGTAATGTTTTTAGCTAGTTCTTACTAGTTATTACTCTTAGGATAGTCTTTCTATTTAATAAGATACTTAGTTTAGTTATTTATTCTTTATATATTTAAAATTGCTTTTACTATATATTCTTCTAGTCCTTTAACCTTAGTTTTATATTTATTACTAAACTTAGTATAAATTATATTTTTTACTATCTTAAGGAGTAAGATATAAAAGACTAGGTAAAGTCTAACTTTTAATAGTAAGTCTAACTAATAATTGTTTTCTAAGATTTTTTTAATAATTTTATAGGGTCTAATAAATTTATAGATTAGTTTTTTATTTTATTATTTTATTTTAATGTTTTTTATTATAAAGTAAATTATATCTCCCTTCTAAAAGGATAATCTCTTTATTCTTTTCTTATTATAATGTTTTCTTATCTAATTATATATAAATTTAAGTTTGGTTTTTATTTCTTTATATAGATTTTTTAGTTTTTCTAATATTAGAATAGCTTTTAGGATAACTATTTTATTATTTCTCTTAACTTAGTAGGTATTTAGGGTAAATCTAAAGTTTATATAGGATAGGGTAATCTTTATATTTTTATAGATAGTAATATTATAGCTAAGCTATATAATTACTAGCTTCTTAACTTAATCTATTTATTTATAATTAATATAGTACTATAAGTACTATTTTAAGACTTAATTTATCCTTTTAATTTACCTATTAACTTATGCTTAAAAAGTAATTATAAGTTAGTAGTTTAGTCCTAAATAGCTTATTAGTGCTTACTAAAACTTAAAAGTAAATAATAATCCTCTATTAAAAAGAATCTCTATTAAAAGCCTATAAATACTAATAATATTTTATAGAAAGATATAAATAAACTACTCTATATCTATTAATTCTTAGTATAGTATAAAATAGGAAAATTCATAAGTCTATTTATAATAATAAGAATATTATTATAAAGGGTACTTATAGCTAGGTCCTTTAATAGGGGTAGCTTTATAATAAAATCTATAATAATAGAATCTTATAATTACTTAGTAACTAATAGTAGTTATAATTCTCTATATAGTTTATAGTATTATGCCCTAGTTTTTATATAAAGGTTATACTAATTTATAACTTCTTTAATAATATTCTTTATACTAGGAAATTAGTATATTATTCTAACTTATTCTAAGGTTTTATTAACTCCTTAATATTTATATAGAGGGTATTTATATATTTCCTATATAAGTTAGTACTATAGTTTAGTTAGGATTTATAGCTTATTTTATATTTAAGAGCTTAGAACTAAAATAGCTATTTTTATTATTCTATTTATTTTATAAGTTTATTTATTTTCTTCTAGGGATAGGTTAATATTAAATTATTATATTTAATTATAAAGATTATTATAATTTATAATAATATATATATATCCTAAGGTTTTCTTTTTTATAGTAATAATATATCTTTATTTAAGGTATCCTTTAATAATAAAGTTAAGAATTTAGTTACTTATTTTTAAATAGCTAGTATTAAAGTTACTTTATTAACTAATAGTATTAGCTTATTTATTCTCTACTCCTTTTCTATAGATAATTATATAATTAAATTCTAAAAGGTACTTAGTATATTATAGTTATTATTTATTAAGTTCTTATATAATTATAAAGTATAAAATATTTTTATAGTTAGTATAGATCTTAATTTTATACTTACTTCCTTAAAGGTAATATTAAAACTCTTTAAATAAGTTAATTATTATAAGGAATTCTTTATTATAGATAGGGTAATTAAGTTCTATACTATATATTTTATATAAAAAGAAGGCTATAGATTATAGTACTTTTTAATTATCTTATTATTTAATTACTCTTTCTTAAGTAAAGTCTAATAAGTCTATTTTAAGTTTAATTTCCTAATTAAGATTAAAGGTTATTAGGATTAGTTTATTAATAATATATTCCTTTATTTAGTTAAATACTTATTAAGTAGTTTTATCCTATCTAAATAGTTCTTCTTTCTTAATAAGTTAAGTAAGTAGTATTATTATACTACTAAAGCTTTTAATAAATCTTTAGTAATAGTTTATAAATCCTAGGAAGGACTATACTTTTTTAAGGTTTTTAGGTAGTTTCTACTCTCTAATTATAATGATTTTCTTTAGATCTATCCTAATCTTATTATAAGAGATAATATATTTAAGAAATTCTACTTCCTTAATATAGAAATAGCTTTTCTCTAGTTTAACTAAAAGTTTATAATTCTATAGTACTTATAGTACCTTATAGATATATTCTATATATTCTTTTTTTATTTTAGAGAAGATTAGGATATTATCTAAGTAATATATAATAAAAATATTAAGGTATTCTTATAATATATAGTTAATTATATATTAGAAGAATACTAATATATTTATAAGTCTAAAAGGTATAATAAGGTATTTAAAAAGTCTAAACTTAGTTTAAAATATAATCTTCTATTTATCTCTCTCTTTAATATAAATAAGATTATATATACCTTTAAGATCTAATATTATAAATACCTTTATTTTATAGAGTTAATCCTTAAGCTTTATAATAAGGAATAATAAAGTTTAATCTTTAATAATAATATTATTTAATTATTAATAGTTTATAATAAGTCTAAGCTTACTATTCTTTTTAGGAATAAATATAATAGAATAGCTAGCTAATAACTTAAAAACCCTAATATATCCTTTTTATAATATTTCTTTAATATATTCCTTAAGTATTTATAGTTATATTTTATTAAGGTTAAATATTTTATAGAATATAATTATTATTCTATCTTTTAGTATAATTTTATAGTCCTATTAACTAAGTTCTAATAGTTCTATTTTAAGTTCTTCTATAAAGAGCTTATTATAAATATAATACTCTACTAATACATTCTTAAGCTTTTCTTCTTTAAGGAGTTTCTTTTATTCCTTAAGGTCTTTATTCATTTAGATAAACTATTATTATAAGTATCTAATAGTCCTTTAGAATTAGTTTTTCTTACCTTTCTAGTACTTATATTATATTCCCTTTAAGGATAGTAAGGTATTATATATTTCCTTATCTTTATCTTTATTATTTATCTTATTAATAGTTAAAGTTTAAGATCTCTTTTTATTATCCTTATTATTATTAAAGAGTATATTATTATTATTAATATATATTTAGCCTATTCTTTAGTTAATATATAGGTTGAATTTTCTTAGCTATAGGTAACCTAGAATAATATTATAATACTATAAGGGTATAATATTAAGATTAATACTATAGTTCTTTCCTTTAATAAATATCTTTAAGTAATTAAGTTATTAGATAATAAGTCTATCTTTATATAAGAATTAGTTACCTTTAAGGTTATATACTATATAAGATTGTTTTTTATTCTTTTATAATAGCTTTAGCTTATTAATTATAATAGGGTTAATAAATAATACTTCTAGTTTATAATCTACTAATATATTAAGCTATTCTCCCTTAACTTTTACTCTAATATTAAGTATTTACTATAGTCTTATAATTATTATTATACCTAGAGCTTTTCTTAAAGGTAATCTATACTTTATATTTCTACTTACCTATTACTCTTTTATAGATAGTATCTTATGTTTTTTATATTATCTTTATAGCTCTAGTTATTACCTTTTATATAGTTACTAAGATATTAAGGTTTCCTACTATCTTTCCGTTTCTTATTTTCTTATATATTATCCTTAGTATTATACTATTCTTTAATTTTAGCCTAAATATATACTTTATATTCCTAATATATATAATCTTTAGGATCTAATAGTCCTTCTATATACTACTTAGAATAGTACTTATCTTATACTTCTAATTATATAGTATAATACTATAGTATTAGTTTAATTAAGATATAGTCTTATATTTCCTATTTTAAGTAAGGGTTATTATAGACTAACCTAGGGATCTTAATAAGGTAATAGTTATTTTTAGCTTTCTCACTTTTATATATTTAGTAATAGTAATAATAGTAAGATATCTATAATAGTTTATTATATCCTAGTATAGTATAGTATAGTTAAGGGTTATTACTAACCTTAAGTTATAAGATAATAGGGTCTATCCTAACTATCCTTTATAATTCCGCTTTAATATATATAGATTTACCCTTATAGGTATCTTCTTATTTATAGTTAAGTTACTAATATATATCTTCCTTTATTTTCCAGATTAGTATACTATTTTTATTATATATATATATCTTCTACTATAGTTTTTTAATAGTTAGTATAATAGCCTATTTCTATTATACTTCCTAGCTTTCTACCTTATTTTCTAATAATATACTATTAATATTAGTTATTTTATAACTATTATAATTATTGCTTAGGTATTCTTCTTAGGGTACCTAAATGTCTCTATCCCTAATAGGTAGTCTAAGCTATTATACTTATTTAGCTTTATATCTTATATTAATACTAGGGATGTTTATTTATTATATATAGAACTAGTATTAAATATAATTATCTCCTTCCTACTATAGAAAGAGATATATACTTAGTTCTTTATTCTAAAATCCTAGGGTTTCTAGCTAAGGTTATTAATCTAGGATTTCTATTTTAACTATAGATTATTTATAGGATTCTCCCTTCCTAACTATTATAATAGTCTTATTAATAGGGTCTTCTTAAGGCCTTTCTTCTAGGATAGGCTTCTAAGGTCTGAATTTTTCCCTTATAGTTCCCTTATCTTATTAGTAGTTATCCTATATACTATACTAAGGTTTTTCTATATAGATACTATCTTCTACTATCTTATATTATTAAATACTAAATAAAAATCTAATAGTAAAGTTATTAGTACCTATTATCTTATAGGCTCCTCTTATTATAACTACTATTTTTATATAGATAGTAGTTTATAGGGTTTTATACTAATAGTTAGTAAATTAGATATTCTTACCTTTTAATATAGGTTTATACTTTTATCTAATCTTAAGCTTTTAATACTTACTTTTAAAATATCCCTTATCTTTATAGTTTTAGTATATTATTTATAAGTAATCTTACTATATAGCTCTTAGTTCTATAGGGCCTAAACTTATTCTATAGGATATAGGTATATTACACTTCTTACTAATATTAGTATTAAAATAGGGTTTATTCTTATAGTTTTATCTATAGGCTAGGTTCTTTATTTTTTATTATATAAACTATTAGTTATTAATTTAGATTACTCTATTAATATATTCTACTAAGGTTAATAATCTTTTATTTTTAAAGAGTTTATCCTAAACTATTTCTTTAAGTCTATTAAAAAAGAAGGATATTAATATATCCTAATCTTATATTAACTTAGAAGCTACCTATTAGAATTCTATAGTATATTCTAAGGTTAACTTAGTTTACTTAAGTATTTTAATATATTATTTAGTATATCCTTTCTTATTAATAGTTCTAAATAACTAATAAAGAGCTTATTTAAATACTTTATAGCTATTATAGATTTTATTAGTTTATATAAAGAGCTTAATAAAGAGGATAGTATAGTACTCCCTTATAATAGGTTTAAATTACTATCCTATACTTCCCTTAAGTTATCTTATAGTATACTAAACCTTTCCTTATTCTTAGCTAAACTACATTAGAAAGTAAGTAATATATACTCTTATCTAAGTTAAGAATATTTATAGTTTACTTAGTATTCTATTAAAGGGCTTTAATAATAAAGGTTTAAGAACTTCCCTAGTATCCTTATTACTAATAATAGTAATTATAAGGGCTATAATGTTTTATACTTTATTATAATACTATATAGTTTATTCTACTTAAATTTATATAGTATAGTTAACTAATATATATAGGTCCTTAAGCTTAGTTATAAGGCTTATAACTTACTTATAAAGTATTTTAACTTCTTTATTATTATTATCTTCTTCCTTATTATTAGATATATTAATATCTATAGTAGGAGATAGTATTATAAGGATAATAGGGTTATTATTACTATAAGTATTTATTAGGATTACTTAAGTAGCTATTTTAATAGTTTAATATTACTTAGGTTAATATAGTAATATACTAAATAAAAGTTATTAATATATAATAATTAGGTCTATCCTAAAGGTATAGAGTAGGTCTAGGTATAAGGTATATAATTAAGTAGATTAAGATATTATATAAGTAATATAAGTTATAGTTTAGTAATAATAGAATAGTAGGTTTAATATACCTAAGTATATTAATAGCTAGTAAGACTATCCTATTTAATATACTAAAGGAATATATATATATACTTAGGTAGCTTATAGTATTATTACTAGGCTTACCTTATAAGTTATATACCTTATAATAAGTCTATAAATTAGGACTATAAGTCCTTAGGTAGCTTATATTATAAGTCCCTTATAATATATAGAAGAAGAAGGAAAAAGTAAGTACTATTATAGTTCTACTAATTATAACTATCTAGCCCTAACCTAGGCTGTAATATCTAGTAATTAATAGCTACCTATAGATACTAAAGGGTTATAGTAATTAAATAAGATTAGTAATATTCTTAGTAAATAGCTAGCATCTAGCATTAGCCTTAGATAATAAGATAGTTAAAATATAGGACCTAGTAACTAATAGCTGCTTATAAATACTAAAAGGCTATAGTAATATAATAAGATTAGTAATATTCTTAATAGATAGCTAGCATCTAGCATTAAGCTTAGATAATAAGATAGTTAAGATATAGGACCTAATAACTAATAGCTACTTATAGATACTAAAGGGCTATAGTAATTTAGTAAGGTTAGTAATATTCTTAGTAAATAGCTAGCGTTTAGCATTAGCCTTAGATAATAAGATAGTTAAGATATAGGACCTAGTAACTAACAGCTACTTATAGACACTTTATATTAAGAGAGTACTATACTAACTTTTATTCAACCTAATAACTAGTATATACCTTTCTACTAAGATTAGGTTTCTAAACTTAGAAATGCTAAACTTAGCATCCTATATTAACCTCTAAATAGAGGATAGTATTATAATACCTACTAGCTATATTAAGTATAGCTTTAGTAGTAATAGGGTATAGGTTATAAAGGATAGAGAGAGAATGCTTTAGCTACCTTTAGAATATTACATAGTAGACTTAATAATCTTAGGGTTAGAAGTTACTATTAGCTATTATTTAGGGTGCATACTTATAATAAAGTTTTTATAGTAAGAGGTAGGTATAGGTCTATACTAAATCATTACATTATTATCGCATTTCTATTACTATATAAATTGCGAGATAGGTTATACTTATTTAGTACTATTAAGGTAAATCTAGGAAAAGATCCTTCCTTAATAATAAAGAGTATAGCTAACCTAGCATGCAATTACTAAAGTTAAGATTAGCCTACTAAAGTTATTAATCTAATAAAATAATATATAAAGGTATAAAAGGCAAAGCTTAGCATAAAGCATTTAGTAAATTAAAAAGGTAAAATAGTATTAACTAAGTAAATGTTTAAATTAGGCATTAAAGAGATTAATAGTATCCTAAGTAGGAGTTTGCATTAGTTTGGAAAGATATATAGTATAGGTTATAATAGTATATATAATTCTAATAGTGTTAATAACACTATGTTAAAGTTTAAAGGAACCTTAAATTATAAGTAAGTATAGTACGCTTTTAAGAATTCTATATAGTAAAAGTTTAGTTATTACTTTCCTCCCCTTTTACACTAGCTGCATTTATTAATCTATCGATTTATATATACTAATCAGTATAATAATCTTACATTAATTACTATTCTATAGTAGCTATAGAGCTATAAATAACTTTACTATACTTAATTAGTAATTAAGGGCCTATATACTATTAGTCTATAAAAATTTAAATAGTTAAGAACTTTATAATAAGTGTTTAGGAAACTATACTAGAATGCTATCTAGATAGGATGTTATTTATCCTAGGCTATTAAACTATATGTATATGTAATAATTTTAAGTAAGTCTTACTATAAAGGTATAAGGGTAATTAAAGGATAAGATTCACATAAAAGCAAGTAAATTAAGGTATATATATAAAGTTTATTTTAATCTAAAGGTAAAGCACTTATATTTTAGCTTACTATAGAGGGTAGCTTATAATATAAGGATGGATATTACTTTGGTTTCTAGTACTATTACTACCTCTCATCCTCCTACTAAGTCCGGGAGTAAGGTAGCGCTAGTAGGGAAAGCCCTAAAAGCTATTATAGTAAGCTACCTAGCTTACCTAGCAGACACCTATAGGCTTCTCCCTAGCCATTATACTAAAGGCTATAAGCTCATATTAATAGAATACACTATACATTTCCTTTTCTAATATATATACTAAGTATAGTCTAAAGATAAGGTAGCTTTATTATTATTACTTAATGTTTCTAGAGCATATAATAATGTTTCTAGGGAATAATTACTATATAACTTAAGAAAACACTATATTAGCTAGGAGATTATTAACTAAATCACCTTATTTCTTACTAACCAATCCACTAGCCTTAAGCTCTAGGAATATATAGATCCTTTAATAGTAATCTAGATTAGTATCCTATAAAGCTCACATATCTCACTAATCCTATACCTCTTTTATAATACTAACCTTATTAAAGCTTATAAGTTAGAAGAGTAGAATAACATAGAATCCTATATAGATAAAATAGAAATAGTTAATTATATTAATAATATATTAATTCTAGCGATTAATCTAACAATACTATATAACTATAAGACCCTTAAGAGTATCTACTAGAAGGCTAAGGAATAAGCACTAAAGTATAGATCGCAATTCACCCTAGTAAAGTATAAGCTTGTCTATTTCGCTAGAGACCCTAATCTTAATACCATATATACCCTCTACCTCCCGCATATAATAATTAAAGCCTTATAGTCCTACTATTACCTTAGAGTCTAGCTTAATACTAAACTCTAATAAGGACACTACTATAAAAAGATGGAAGTAATAGCTATAAAGAGACTTTCCATACTATTAGCCTTAGCTTCCTTAACTTAGGGTATAGATATAGTTAACCTTTAATAAGTTTATTAAACTATAATTATACTATAAATACTATATAGTTACTCTATATAGTATATACTAAGCATTGGACAGTTAGGTAAAGGGAGTACTATAATTAGTACAATCTAGAAGATCTAAAAACAAGCAGCCTAAACTATTACTAACATATTTTAAATAATAGTAAGGGCTATAGTTAATATTAAAGTACACTTACTCCTAATTATCTAACAGTTAGAACAAATAGTACTAAAGGCTATAATATATATTAGAACCAGCCCTTTACATACTAATATAGCTACCCCCTAAAACAAAATCTAAGGTAATCTATAAAGCCCCCTTAATCGCTTCTTAAGTATAATAAAGTATAAGTATAACCTATAACTAAACTAACTAAAGAAACACCTTCTATATATTATACTACTATAGTAGATACCCTTAGTAGTCTATATTACCAAATCAGTAGATATAGTAATCTAGGAATATAACATAATAGGAATAAAGATAATCTATATTTACATAAATAGTAGTAGTATTAATAGTTATATTAGAATAGCTATAGTCACTCTAGTATTATATATAAATAGTATCTCTATAAAACAAAAGTAATATATAGGCTTATCCACTATATTAACTATTTATACTATAGAGCTAATAGGTATAGTCCTTACATTAGAAATACTACTAAAGGTATAAGCTACTAGTACTATTTCCCGTAAATATACTATCTTTACTAATAACTAGATTACTATCTAAGCTATTAGAAATCCCAAGACCCTATCTAAATAATACATACTTATAAAAGTAATCTAAGCCCTTAATTAGCTCTGCAATCTTAAGTAAGAGATTAAATTCCAATAGATCCTAGCATATATCAGAGTGCTAGGCAATAAAGTAGCAGATCATATAGCTAAGAAAGCAATAGAGAATAGCCTAGAAGAACTAAAACTAAAGACCCTTATAACCCTTATTATTATAGCCTAGGTTAGGACTAAGCAGTTATAACTAGCAGAATTATTTCAATACCTACTTTTTCCTTCCTATTATAGTATGTAATACCTATATATTAAATAGGCTCTATTTAATATAGTTTAATACTAATAAGTATATATATATCAAATAAGCACTATTTAACATAACTTAATACTATTTAACTATACTAATCCCCTATATATATATATATATTTACTTAGTATATTAGATAAGAGCCTTAAGCTCCTTAGCTATTAATACACTTAGTTATATTAAACCTACCGTTCTACTATTACTAGATTATAACTTATATTACTTACTATAATATCCTAATCTACTTAATTATATACCTTATACTTAGACCTACTCTATACCCTTAGGATAAACCTAACTATTATATATTAATAGCTCTTATTTAGTATATTACTATATTAACCTAAGTAATATTAAACTATTAATATAGCTACTTAAGTAATCCTAATAAATGCCTATAATAGTAATAACCTTACTATCCTTATAATATTATCTCTTACTATAAATACTAATATATCTAATAATAAGGAAGAAGATAATAATAATAAAGAAGTTAAAGCACTTTATAGATAAGTTATAAGCCTTATAATTAAGCTTAAGAACCTATATATATTAGTTAACTATACTATATAAATCTAAGCGGAATAAACTATATAATACTATAATAAAGTATAGAATATTATAGCCTTTATAATTATTACTACTAATAGTAAGGATATTAAGGAGGTTCTTAAACCTTTACTATTAGAACCCTTTAATAGAATACTAAGTAAACTATAAATATTCTTAACTTAAATAAGAGTATATATTACCTACTTTCTAATATAGTTTAGTTAAGAATAAGGGAAAGTTTAGTATACTATAGGATAACTTAAGGGAAGTATAGAATAATAGTTTAAACCTATTATAAGGGAGTACTATACTATCCCCCTTATTAAGCTCTTTATATAAACTAATAAAATTTATAATAATTATAAAGCATTTAAATAAGCCCTTTATTAATTATTTAGAACTATTAATAAGAAAGGATATACTAAATAATATATTAAAATACTTAGGTAAACTAAGTTAATCTTAGAATATATTATAGAATTCTAATAGGTAGCCTTTAAGTTAATATAGGATTAGGATATTCTAATATCTTTCTTCTTTAATAGATTTAAGGAAATAGTCTAGAATAAACTCTTTAAAGATAAAAGACTATTAACCCTAGTAGAGTATATTAATAGAGCAGTCTAAATTAATAACTAATAGTTTATATAATAAAAAATAAAGAACCTAGCCTATAGATAAAACTATAGAAATAAACCCTATTTTAATACTAATACTAGTAAGAGATATAATATACCTATATTCTATAGAATAGGTTTAAGCCTTATAGAACTAAGAGCTATATAGTAAGATTACTTATAAGTAATATACTAAAATTATAAAGATAAGGGATATTTTAAAAGTAAGTATTAAAAGCTTAAAACTAAATAAAAGTATAAGCTTATATTAAAAGGTAAGAATATCCAATCTACTAATTACTAGTATAAAACCCTATAGACTACTATCTATATAAAAATAGTAGCTATAATAAAAAGAGCCTATAAGATAATAAGTACTAGTAACTTTACTACTAGACTTCTACCTAGTACCTAATAATATAAAATAATAAAAGATAGTATCTATATAGAAAAACCTTAGTATAGTATATAGGATAACTACTAATAGGATAAGGGAACTATAAGAGAAAAATTCAAACCTTAGAAGCCTATCCTAAAAGGAAGGCCTTAGGAAGACCCTACTAGTAAGACTATCGCGATAGTTAGGAAGAGAGAATTATATAGATAACCTATAGTTAAAGTGGAGATCCTAGATTAATAACTTTAGCTAGAAACCTTAAGACTTTAGAATAAAGAACTAAGTATATATCTCTCCCTATAGTAGGAAGAAAATAACCGCATTTAATAATAGTTCTATATATAATAAATAAACATCCTTAGTATTAACGTAGGATATAAAGCTAGATAAGCATAATAGCTTAGACTACCTATTAAGGATAAAGACATTTAGGTACCCTAAGAGGGATACCTAAGCAATAATTATAATAGCTATAAAATAACTAGTATTAATAATATATTATTAAAAGATAAGGTAGAAAGCTAAGAAATATAATAGAAATAGGCTATTATACTAACTATTGAAAAACTATAGTAAAAGATATATATATATAATAGAAATAGCGCACTAGTCTAGGAAATAGAGAAAGATATATACTAGTAACTTAACTATAAATAAGAAAACACCTATAAGGGCGAACCTATATATATTAAAGTAGAATTATAAAGGATAGCTAGAATAGACCTTATTATCCTATAACTTAAAGTTAGCAATAACCCTTAACTATACTATACCGCACTAGGGTATAACGAATTATTATAGATATCTTACTACTATTATTACTACTAAATATATAAAAGTAAGAAAGTTAAAAACAACTATTACCCTATTAAGATCCCTAGGTTAGTCTATAATAACCCTTACTTAGAATAGGAAATATAAGACTATATCCTAGTTAAACTAATACTATAGTACTATACTATATAACTAGAAGTATAAGATAAGTACTATTCTAAGCAATATATAGAAGGACTATTAGATCCTAAGAATTATATATATTAAGAATATAAAGTATATATCTAAGCTAAAGTTAAAGAATAGTATAATATAAGGAATAATACATAAGAAAATAAAGAATAGAAATATAGCTAGAAACCTTAGTATCTTAGTAACTATATAAAAAGCAATAACTAGAGTTATAAAGATAATATAAAAAACATAAAACGCTACCTATAAAAGAGTAATAGGCAAGCGGAAATATAGAGTATAAACTACCTCTAAGAAAAGCTCTAGGTATAATAATAACTATAAGACTATAGTAAATACTTAATATTAAAGTAAAAGTTAAGAGAGAATAGCTTAATATATTAGTAAATTATAGAGTAGAAGTATTATTTATTAACCTTATTATAGTTAATAAGCTAAAGCTATTATAGAAGAATAAAAAATAACCTTATATAGTATATAACCTTAAAGGCAATTAATTCTTATATAAAGATAGACTTATTACCTAATAACTTAATTACTTAAAGGTATTTATTAAAGGAAAAAACTATAGTATTAATCTTAATATTATACCCTTATAGTATTATAATATTATTCTTAGTTACCTATAGCTAAGAAAATTTAACCTATATATTAACTAAAGAATAGGCTAAATATATATTAATAATAATAATATACTCTTTAATAATAATAAAGATAATAAAAAGAGATCTTAGACTTTAATTACTAATAAGATAGATAGTAAAGATAAGGATAAGGAAATATATAATACCTTACTACCCCTAAAGGGAATATAATATAAGTACTAAAAAGGTAAGAAAAACTAACTTTAAAAGACTATTAGATACCTATAATAATAGTTTATATAGATAAATAAAGACCTTAAGGAATAGAAGAAACTCCCTAAAGAAGAAAGGCTTAAGAATATACTAGTAAAGTACTATATTTATAATAAGCTCTTTATAGAAGAACTTAAGATAGGACTACTAAAATTTAGTTAATAGGACTATAAAATTATACTAAAAGATAGAATAATAATTATATTCTATAAAATCTTTAACCTTAATAAAATATAATTATGAATACTTAAGGAATATATTAAAGAAATATTATAAAAAAGATATATTAGGGTTTCTAAGTTATTAGCTAGTTACTTTATTATATTTATTCCTAAAAAGAATAGTAAGCTTAGACTTATTATAGACTACTAATAATTAAATAATATTACTATTAAAGATTAAACTCTATTACCTCTTATTATAGAGCTTAAGAACTAACTCTATAGAATAAAGGTATTTATAGTATTAGATCTTAAGGGTATATATAATCTTATCTATATTAAAGAAGGAAATAAATAGAAAACTATATTTTAAACTAAGTTTAGACTTTTTAAATACCTTATTATACCCTTTAGACTTATAAATATACCTATATCCTTCTAATATATAATTAACTATATATTATAAGAATATCTTAATATTTTTATTATATATTACTTAGATAATATTCTAATCTTCTCTAAAATAAAAGAAGAATATATAGAATATATCTATAAGGTACTATAAGTATTATAAGATTATAAACTATTAGTTAAACTAAAGAAAAGCTATTTCTATATTAAGGAAGTAGAATTTCTTAGATATATTATCTCTTATAATAAGATTAGGATAAATCTAAAGAAAATTACTATAATTAAAGAGTAGAAACTACCTAAAAACCTTAAAGAAGTATAGTCCTTCCTAGGATTTATAAATTACTATTAAAGATTTATTAAAGGCTTTAGTAATATAATAATATTACTTACTTAACTTATTAAGAAAGGAGAATTATTTAGATAGGATATAACTATTTAATAAGCATTTAATTAAATAAAGGATTATATTATTAATAAACTAATCCTAATAACCTTTAACCTTAATTAGGAAATTAAACTTAAAATAAACTTATTAAACTTTACTTAAGGAAGAGTAATTAAATAATAGGATAACTAAGAAGTATTATTACCTATAGCCTTCTTTTTATATAAAATATATAATATAGAACTTAATTATTCTATCTATAATAAAGAATTCCTTATAATAGTTAACTTATTTAAAGAGTTCTAATACTACCTTTAAGAAAGTAAGCATAAGATTAAGGTTTATACTAACTATAAAAATATCTTATACTTTATAATTATATAAGAACTTAGTAGATAATAACTATAATATACTAAGTACCCTTTAGAATTTAATTATATAATTATCTATAGAAAAGAAGTAAAGAATAGATAAGCTAATACTATTAATTAATAAAGTAACTTTAATACTAACTATCTAAAAATAAGTAATTAGATCCTTAACTTTACTATTAAAGGATACTTAGAATAAAGATATATTACTATTATAAAAAAGAAAACCCTAGAATATATATATATTATTATAAATTATAATAATCTTTATAATTAAATATAATAATTTAATAATAACCTACCCTTAAAAGAAAATAAATAAACCTATAAAATAGATAGAATAATAAGAATAGCTACTTTAATTCTAAGCTCTTAAATATAAAACTAACTATAAGTTCTAACTAAACTATAGTACTAACTTATATAAGAAATATATAAATACCCCCTATATAGATATTAGGAAGTTAATAAAACCCTAGAATAAGTTAGAATAATATATTAATTTCCTAGTATAAAGAATATTATTAAAGAAGTTATAAATTAATATAACCTCTATATAAAAACTAAGGTATAATACTATAAACTATATAGAGAATTATAACTATTATTAATTACTAAGTAACTATAGGATTCTATTACTATAGATTTTATTATAAAGCTACCCCTATTAAAGGACTTAGCTATAAGTACCCTTTATAATAGCATTCTTATTATTATAAATAGACTTATGAAATTTTCCTATTTTATACTATACTAAGAATTAATAGATATAGAGTAGTTTACCTATATCTTCCTATAAAATATTATTAGTATTTATAAGCTCTTAATAGAGATTCTCTCTAATAGAAGACTACTATTCGCTTCTAAATTTTAGTAAGTATTAATAAGCTATTTAAGACTAAATTACTAACTTATAACTACTTTTTAAGCATAAGTTAATAAGTAAATAAAAAGGATAAATTAAATTCTAGAATAGTACCTATAGTACTATATTAATTATAAATAAATAGATTAGGTTAAGAAGCTAATAACTATATAGCTTAGCTATAATATTACTATCTATAAAAGTATAAAGATTACCCTATCCTATATAAACTTTAGATTTACCCTAAATACCTACTAAGTTAAGAGAAATAATAAAATAGTTATCCTAAAAGCTATCTTAATATTAGAAAAACTAAAAAATCTATATAAAGAAATAAAAACTAAACTTAAATTTATATATAACTAAATAAGAAAACATTATAATAAGAAAAGAATAAAGAGACTATCCTTTTAGAAGAGAGATATAATCTACCTTATAATAAAAAATATTAAAATAAAATAATAAAATAAAAAACTAAACTATAAATTTATTAGGCTTTATAAAATCATTAAAAAAATCTCAAAAAACAACTACTAATTAAACTTACTACTAAAAGTTAGACTTTACCTAGTATTCTATATCTTACTCCTTAAGACTATAAAAAACATAATTTATACTAAGTTTAGTAATAAATATAAAACTAAGGTTAAAGGACCTAAGGAATATACTATTAAGACTATTATAAAAACTAAATAAGTAGATAATAAAATAGAGTACCTTATTAAATAGAAAGACTACCCTAAGAGTGAGAATATATAGGAACTAGCTAAAAACCTTACCTATATATAACGCCTCCTAAAGAACTTTCACTAATAATACTAGAGTTAAGTAAAGTAAAGTAAGTACTTAAATTAATAGTACTCTAGTTAATCACCCTATAGTCTTCTAATAATTAAACCTTAGAAAGAGCCTTAGAGTAAGTAGTAGCATTCTATTACTCTACTACCTCTAGCTTATTTAGATTTTCATAACCCTAATAAACTATCTTAGCTACCTTCTTATAAAGATACTTCTCCTAATAATATAAGCGTTATAGTTATGCGAAAGCCTTAAAGAGATTAGCCTTAGCTTATTCTTTTTACTCCTCTAAACGATCCTTCTCTTAAGAAACATAAGTAACTATAATAAATTAGCACTATAAAAACTATAGGCATAAGAAACCTATAAGCTTATAAAGATATACTACTAAAATCACAACTTATATACTTCTTCTCTATATAGAAATTACATTATAATTTTCCCTCTATAATAATATAGGAATAGCAATTCGTTTTAAAACAAGCAGAATAGTAAGGTATCTTAAAGCTAAACTTTTCGATAATATTAGCAATATTACTATAATAACTAGCTGAAATTTTAGGATATAACGAATTCTTAAAGATATAACCTAACATTATAATTAGTTAAAGGGATAGGAATAATTATAGGACTAAAAACAATAAATACCTACCTTCTAGAAAAGGGTCTACTTAATAGGCCTTAGGGATAAGACTAATAGAGGGGAGATATTATATTATAGCTTAGGTTAGGATTAGGCAATCATAACTAATAGAATTATTTCAATACTTACTTTTTCCTTCCTATTATAATATATAATACCTATATATTAAATAGACTCTATTTAATACAGTTTAATACTAATAAGTATATATATATCAAACAAGCACTATTTAACATAACTCAATACTATTTAACTATACCAATCCCCTGTATATATATACATATTCACTTAGCACATTAGATAAGAGCCTTAAGCTCCTTAGCTATTAACACACTTAGTTACATTAAACCTACCGTTCTACCATTACCAGACCGTGACTTATATTACTTACTATAACATCCTAATCTACTTAATCATATACCTTACGCCCGGACCTACCCTATACCCCTAGGATAGACCTAACTATCACACTTATAGTAATAACTAAATCGATTATTTATAAGACTATAAAGGTTAAGTAGAAAGATTCCTAGGAAAAGGCTAAGTATAGTAAAGAGCTATTTAGGCTTAGAGTTAAACTAGGAAAAGTAACACTTAAACTCTATACTAGAATATATAGAGCGATTAGCTCTACTATCACCTAGATATATACTAATAAGATTAGCTTATAAGTATATCTTACCAAAATCAATAGAGCTAATATAGATAAATATAAATATAACTATAGTATATAAAGTATATAGCATATCCTCCTAGAATACTAACACTAAATAGAAGAATAATATAGAATATAGGTAAGTAAATAACTATACATTAATATTAAATACATTCTCTATAGCTTATTAATAATAGTTTAAGCAGTAAAGATAATTATTAGGATTAGTCTACTAAGATAATTTTAAGCAATCCTATCTACTATACTTTTATACTTAGTATAGATAAGTAACTACTATTAAATAGAAGTAAAGGAAGGCTAGGAAGGGCTAGATAAGTTAGAAATACTAAATAAGTTTTAATAGCTATAGATATAAACTAGGGAGAGGTCGCTTATAAGGAGGCAAATAGAAAGATAATACTTAATAGGTAAACAGCCTATAGCCAGTAGGATATTTTATAGTAGGGTGGAAGTTAGACCTAAGAGCTAAAGGTAAGCAGCCTTAACCTTATATTTATAGCTAAACGCTATATAGCTATTAGTAAAGGTAGCTAGGACAGTCTATAAATCAATTAATCAATCAATCAATCCTTAAAAGTACACTACTATATAATAGGCTAGCCTCTAAAAGAGGTTAGTATATAAAGGGCTAGCCTCTTTAATAGGCTAGTATATAATTAGCCAGCCTCTAGATTAAGCTAGCACATAATAGGAAAGCATATAAGAGGAGAGTATATAAGAGGAGAGCACATAAGAGGAAAGCATATAAGAGGAGAGCACATAATAGGATAGCATATCGTATACTAGTATATTTAAGAATATTATATTACGCTTAAATTTTAAGCTTAGATACTATATATTACATAATCTGGGTATTTATAAACCCTAGATCTAGGACTATAATAACCCTTTATACAGGGGCTAGAAATAAGGACTATAGCTAGTTACTATAGCTAATATATTTTTAGTTAGGATGGTTTCGTCTCCGGGTCGCCGTGCTACTAGGTTAGGCGGGGGTTGAGTGCGAACGTACTAACGAATCTAATGGGATTTAGTTAACAATTATCTATATAACCTTCCTATACGCTAAAAGAGGATATTATAAGTCTAGACTATAGATCAAACGGACCACTAGCACTAGAAAGATAGTTTCCGCTAGGCGCTCCATATAACATCTGCATGCACTATCTCAACTCTATAATATGACTAGTAAGCACTATAGCTAAAAGTCTAGAAGGCCTATCATTTTAATTAGATTTAATGGAAGGAATGCAAATGGAGTTATTACGTGGTTTGCAATCAAATGCTATCGTGTCGCTAGAAACGGTTATTCGAGCCTATAAGGTCACTATGACTTCTAGTTTCAAGAGTCCATTTTCTACGCCGGAATAGTAAATGTAAGATATAAACATATTACCCAGTTGTGTTTGCGAACCCTTTACTATCATTTACACCCATTTCCCGTAAGTACTCTCACTTAAAAATAAGTAGCGAAAAGTCATAAGAGGCGAAAAGTCCTGAGTAGCGAATAGTCCTGAGCAGCGAATAATCCTCAGCAGCGAATAACCCTAAGCAGCGAATAACCCTAAGTAGCGAATAATCCTCAGCAGCGAATAATCCTCAGTAGCGAATAACCCTAAGCAGCGAATAATCCTTAGTAGCGAACAACCCTTAGCAGCGAAAATTCCTGAGCAGCGAATAATCCTCAATAGCGAATAACCCTAAGCAGCGAATAATCCTTAGTAGCGAATAACCCTTAGCAGCGAAAATTCCTCAGCAGCGATTTTTCGCCTAGCATACCATCCTTTACAATATACTGCTAGACTATGTCCCAAATCTGGGACCATGGACTGGGTCTACTTCGCAACGGTTGAGAAAACACCTAGAGCCTAATGCTTAGCTAGGGTTGCTACCCTGCACAATGCAAATGGCCTTGATGGGACCAACATAGCGGATTCAGGCTCTGCTAGCTGGATTCCTTGCGAGTGGCTAAACACTGGGAATGAGCGGCTGTTGCAAATCCCTCCGGATACTAACACTGGGTTTTACCGATACTGTATACAGGCGGAACCTCTTCGGTTTGTCCGAGGTGTGTTTTTGAAAGGAAACGCGAGGCAATGCGGAAAACCTTCCTGAAATTTTTTTAGGAGGTGCCTAGGAGTCGTACGGATTGGTTCCCTCATGGCGCACACGCTGTGATGAAGGCGCTGTTGTGTTGCGGCAGTATTTGCGATGTTGTCAACGTCGCGCGTCAGCGACGCGTCGCAGATTCGGCCACCACGCCACACAACACAACGCGAAGGGTGCCGGCGCGCCCGTACGACTATGAGACCGATCGAGGGAATTGGTTATGAAAACCACCCGACTTCCTGCCGTTTTGGCAGCTACAGAAGACAGGGCACCCTCGGACCCAGGCCGGCTCTGAGACGGTGGCGCTGGAACGTGTTGCCAAAGGGCCGCAGTGTTACCGCGAGGGCGCGGATCCCCTCCCCTAAGTGTCCCTCTCGAGTGTAATGGAAGTTGTTAACAGATCGTTGAAGGAGTTGTTAAGGCTGAAGTGGCTACGGAACACCTAACGATCGGGCCGCAAGGCTACAGCACACCGCACGCGAGACACATACGGGAAGGCTGGGTTGGTTAGTAGCGAGGGTTACCTCTGCCCGCACGCCGGCTAGGTGAGGGCAGAGATGCCTCGCTGCAAGACATGGTCGGCAGGTTGAAGGAGACTTCTACTTGTAACGGGAAGCTGGGCCTGGGGTCGCGCCCAGATAACCTGGTGGGCCGTGGCAGTGCATAGGGACCGGAGGAAGGATCGAGCCCGGCTCGCAACCGGGCCAGTGCTGAGGGTACTGCTGGTCGTCTGTCAATAGCTTCAAGGAGCCTATGCACTGGCCGGAGAGGACGGACGCGCATGTCGGTCGTCCAAGAGGTCGGAATCTAGGCCCAGCTCGCACCTGGGGCGCTACGGCGTGATGTCGTCCCTAGAGGTGCCGACTGCGGATGGCTTAAGGTGCAAACTGCGATCGCACGACCGGGGCGCACGCGTGACGACAACGAAGCGCCGTAAGTCGACCCCGGCACCGTTGTCAGGCCTTGGCAGCCTGACTTGGAGAGAACATGAAGGTTTAGAGCCGTCGTCACAGCCTCCACGCTTTCGTAGCCATCAAGTTTGCGATAGCGACCGGCCGGCTGGACGCTAACTGAAGGCCAACCCCACCACTAACTCATCACTACTTAGTACCGCGCTAAAGATAGGCCGACGCTTCAGTTGCTGTAGATAGGATACTGAACACTTAAAGAACAGCCTTCAAGCAGGCTTGCGTAGTAATAATATTCTGCGGGAGGGTAGTAGAACCGGAATGGGATGCACGAAAGAGGCAGAATTGGATGCAACAGCGCAAGGGCTTTGGCGAGAAAAAGACGCAAGTTGGAGAAGAGATTATATACTTAGCTAATAGTTGCCCTTCTGACTTAGGTCACTGGGCGTAATTGACTCTATGTGTGTGTGTGTGTATATAGGCTTAAAATGCGATCGTCGTTATATGTAATCTTTTTGACTAGTCTAGCCGCGTCGCTTAGCTCGGCCTAATGTGAGTTGTAACACCGTCTATTGTTCATGGATCAGGTCAGCCATGTCTTGTTGAGTTAGGCAAGGATCTCCAAGTTCGTTCTTCAATGCGAGCCACATGTTCTCGGTCACTTCCCTGAGTTGACCGAAATGAATCTAACTGTACTGACAACTACTGCTGCGATTGTTAGAAATGTTATTATGGACCGCTCACCTAGAAGTTACGCTAGGCAACCCGCTGCGCTATATCTGCGGGATGCTCAGCCACATTTTTCGTCCTAGGACATGTAAAGTTCTAGGATAAAATTCCTAGCCGTTCTCTAGGTTATGTCAAACCACCTAGCACGGTTCTAAGCTAGAATATATAAAAGTTAGACCACACAGCGTTCCAGCTCCCATTTATCCTAGCTCATCTGTGGCAAAGTATTCCTCGACCTGTTATACAATAGTGTAATCTCGCGGTTGATACATAATGCTTTCAAGTTCTATTTGGCTTATCACAAGTCTTTTCACTTTCTGAAAATAGGCTGGTTTCCATGACGAAAACGCCTGCTATGCTCTGCAGCATGAGATCTAAGACGAGCATGTGGAGTGTTCCATTTTCGGCCTGGCTGCTGCGGGTTTCGTCCAACGGCCACTTTCGTCGGCTTGGCAGTCAACAGTCGGCTGAAGCATCACGTATTGAAGCTAAAAATGGAACGGCCGAATCCGTCCTCTTATGGCTTGACATTAGTGTATGAGGGGGATCCTTCAGGCCTACAGGGTGAGTCCCATTCAGCACCACTAGAAATGGCTACGCCTAGTAGGAACGAGTAGCACCAATGATAATCAGCTTCAGAGACCAGTACCACAGTGTGGCCACGGGATGCCATATCGGGGATCTAACGCCAGGGCTGGACTTCGACAGGCGTGAACCTCTCCCCTGAAAACATACCCACCTCGCCCAACTTAGTGTTATTAGCAGTCCGGAGGGAGGGTTTATGGGCGACTTCACCACACCTCTTGCCGTTAGAGCCTGACTGAAGCATGGCTTTCACCAGGTCTCCTCTGCTAGGAAGCCACTTCGCTCCGTGTTCAAACACACGACGTTATCTAGATGCATCAGGCAGCCTTGCGAGTCCAGACCCATGCCGTTCCTGTCGAACAAGAGCAACTGCGGACCTTCACTCGCCCGCCGCACCTCTTGAATACCCTCGATGATGGACCGGCGACGGCATTGTTTTGCGTTGTCCCAGCCTCCTCTTCTCCAAAGGAGAATCGTCATGACTTGATCCCCATGCTGCATGATTTCCTGGTTTAAATTTGGCTCCTCGGTCAACTCTGAAGGGCTGGGAACGAAGCTAGTGAGATCGGATCTTTGGTTAAGAAGGGCTAGTTCTTGGACTTTGGCATCCCTTCGTCGTTGAGCTTGCATTTTCCTTTGCTTCTGGTCCCCTAGCATGGGTCTTTTCTGTGCCCGTCTTCGTGGCTTGGGTCTAGAAAAAGCTGGGGCCTCTTCCATTCTCTCGTCTTCTGGAGGTATGTTTGCTTCGCCTTCTTCAAACGCGTCAGATATGGAGGCATCGCTAACGTCCGCTTCTTCAACGTCATGTAAGCCCCAAAAGGCGTGAAATACTGATCTTCGCATAAATAGGGGCGTGATATCCACGTTCTTCTCGATACTGCACGTAAACCATTAAGCCGTAAAGAACCGATGGTCCTGGGCGTACGCTCTAGAAAACTGCCGACCGCATCTATCAATAAGAGCTAGTGGTAAGGCTCTTGTGTATATAGACTGCTCGGATCTTTTGTTCATTACCACATGGCTACAGGCTATTTTGCATCGGAAGTTAAAGGATCTCATCAGCTGGGAAACCACTATCATCGCTAGACAAGCAAACAAAATCATCTACGTGAGAAGGACAGTCATCCATATGAATACCAAGGCCTTCTTTGTCATACAGTAATAGCTTCTGTCCTTGATTTACTCGGCGTACCTCCTCAATTCCCTTAATAATAGACCGTCGGCGGCATCGTCTTGCATCGACCCAGCCACCATCATTTCGAAGGAGGATTCTCATCTCTCGGTTGTCCGGTTGCAGGACCTGGTCACTCTCTTCTCTCTGCTCGACTGGCAGCGCTGGGGGCTCGGGAGGAATGAATGTGGTGAGGGCTGAGCTGCGATCCGTAAGAATATCTCCCTTAGGTGCTGGTCGGCTGACTTGTGGGTTTCGTTTTCGCCCCCGCCGTTGTTGCTTATGTCCTGTCTCCTTACGTGGACGTCTCCGCTGCCCAGACCTCGAAAAAGCCGGTGCGTCTCTCATCTCGTCATCCTCGGCAACAGTAGGTTCGGATGGTTTTGTCGATTGATGCGGGTCGCCCATGACTGATTCGTCCTCCGGTACGTCTGGCATGTCGTCTTCGCGAGACTCTTCCTCTGGAATGTCGTGAAAGCCCCAAAAAGCATGAAAGACGGATCTACGGACGAATAAGGAAGTGATATCAGCGCTCTTCTGAACTTTGCAGGTGAACCAGTATGGAGTCAAGAAATGGCGGTCGTGAGCATAAGCTCTGGAGAACTGACGGCCACACCGCCTAGCTACCGGTTCCCCTACATGATTTGTAGTCAGCATTGGACGAGCTACCTCGCCTTGCGATGGCTGTGCTTCGTTGACAACGTCAACTACAGCGCCTATTAGCCTTTCGAACCTTTCCCCGTAGTCAAAGCGTCCAGGCGGTCGGACAGATAGCATGAACTTGGCGACTGCTTCTCGATCTGGATTCACGCAACATAACCGAGAAATTTCGTCGGAAGCGAACCCCATCTCTCGAGCTCGGCTGGCCAGCTCGGCCCAGGCTCTTTCGTCGCACTGGCGATGCTCAGGCTTCTCCTCATCATCTTCCATCAGCGGGTTTTCCCCGGAGAGTTCAACAACGTCCTGCATGATGTAGAGGTAAAGCCGCTTGAGGCTTCCAAGGAATTCAGACTCGGCGTCGAACGGCGAGACTGGGTTTGGGGTGTACGCATTCCAAGCCAGGGACTGAACTATCACCGGAAGGCAGCGTTTGCCCGCTATCAGTCTCTTCATGACGCTTATGCATTGCTTTAAGTAATAAAAGTCCCTCTGCAGGGTGTGGATGGTTGGAATCAAGTACTCAACCTTTGCGAGTCATCGAATGACCTATTCCCTTACCGGTTCGTCATCCAAGCCCCTGAGTATCTGGTTTTTCCGAATAGCGTCGGCTGCGTGAATATCGTCGCGAAGTGACAAGCCTGGCGCGCGCAGCTCAAGCTCTTGAACTCCCTCATCATCAACGAATCTCAATGCATCCTCGGATCCCATGATGAGTACAAAGGTGTCATAAATGAGTTTGAGGTAATGCACGATCTCCTGCAAAGGTCAATGTAAGTAATGAATGAGTATGAGGGTCCATTGTTATACCTCATCGCATCTCTCTGGTACGATCAGGTTCCAGATACCAAGTTTGAAACCTTTCCGTTGTCCTGGTATTTCAAGAACTATTCGGAGAGCGGACGCTAGCGTGTCGCGATTGTAAAGCTTCTTCGCTATGTCGGCGCCGCTCGTGGTAAGCCTTGCGAGCCACCGTTTTGCATCTTGAGATCCCCGCGGATACTTAAGGATGTTCAGAAAGATAACCCCGTCCGAAAGCTTTCCCTCGTTACTGGAATCTTCTGCTAGGAATCGCCTCGCCTCCGTAGAAAGGTCTCGTTAGTCAGCACCTGCACTATTGGATAGGAACGCATCGTGTGACCTACCGACGTACAACCTGACCGGCCACCAGGGAAAGAGGTATTTAGACTCCCTTAGAGCCGCGACACGATGCTTGCTGTGGAGACATTCAACCTGAGCGCCAGGAGGTAGGCGTATAGTGGGTGGCGTTGGGCCTCGCAAGTCATCCGCTGTCAAGTTGGAGTAGGCCAACGAGGCCTAGAGAACGTCTGCCGATACAGTCCCTGAAACAAAGTGTAGTGGGTTGAGGCGGTTGCACCCTTCTATGCGAAATATCTTGACAAGACGCTCCACGTTATCCCTATCAGGTTGATCTAGTGGGTCGAATGAGAGAGAATCAAGAGTAACCTTAGCGGTACCTTGTAGCTTGGACGATATCTCATCGCTGAGGTGACTAGCCATGGCGGAGCGTTGCTGAATATGTAGAAAGGAAAATGCGCCAATAAGCTCAGAATAGTGTGCCTATGTGTGGAAAGAAAAATGCGGCGATAAGCTTAGAGTAGTATACCTATACATATATAGAAAGAAAAATGCAGCGATAAGCTCAGAGTAGTATGCCTATACATATATAGAAAGAAAAATGCGGCCATTAGCTTAGAATAGTATACCTATACATATGTAGAAGGAAAAATGCAGCCATCAGTTTAGAGTAGTATGCCTATATATATGTAGAAAGAAAAATGCGGCCATCAGCTTAGAATAGTGTGCCTATACATATATGGAAAGAAAAATGCAGCTATAAGCTATAGAATGTACAGATACGGTCAGGGCCATAGACGACCCGAATATAATTAGACTATACGGATTTAACCATGATCTTAGAATCAAACGCCTAGACTGAAATAACCTAATAGGATGCTATAATTAGGTTGATCGGCTTTGCCAAGCTGAGGACGAAAGTGGCCGTGGGACGAAACCAGCCGTAACCAGGCCTTAAATGAACACTTCACATCCTCGCCTCAATTCCTCCAGCTTCTATAGATAAAACGTTTCGCCGGCATTGGGGAGAATAGAAGACGTAAGAACGTTATCCATCAAAATGTCCGACACAAAGCGCCATACCCGCTTTATTGAAGAACCGTCTTCAATTGAAGTCGGGCGCGGGGTCGCGGAACCGGACAATCCTAGCAGCGATAGTGCGCTCTCTCCCCAACTCCGGCGACGAGCAGCCAGCCCGACCAAAGCTGATGAAAAGCCGACGCTACCCCGCGCCAAGCGTATCCCACTCAAGCCAGCATCTGAAAGCCACGATGGAAAGCTCGCTCCTGTTTTTACCGGCTCGCCTTGGAAAAATTATGATTCTAGGTATTGGATAAAACTAGGCTACTCGTTCGGCGTGGTCACCACTCGCGGTACAAGCCAGGCCCGGATGATCCGTACAATTACTGGACCCAACACCGACGAGCAAGTACAGCGCTTTCGCCAGCTATGCCATTCCAACATTATCAAGACTGTGGAGATATATACCGTCTTTCACTATAATAACACCTTCCTCATTTTAGAGTTCATAATAATATCTCTATGGCACGTATGCCGGTCACCGATATACCCTACTGAGCAACAGCTCAGCTCCATCTTGCATTAGGTATATATTCTTGCAAAGACGTGGGACTGAACTGACAGCCGCAAAGGTTCTCTCCGGCGAGGAATTCCTTCTAGAAAATAACCTAATTCACGAGCAGCTATCTGCTGCAAACATCTTATTGAATTATATAGGCAAAGCTAAAATCTCTAATATTGAAAGCTACCGGCGAGATGGCGATAGTAGGAAGCTCATAGAGTCATTTAGTCGTTTAATAATAAAGCTAATAGATAAGGAGAAGTTAGAATCTACAGCCATTGGTTTGTCTAATCCTAATCGTTGGTCATACGAAGCCATTAATATGTTCACTACCGCCGTCTCGAAGCCTAGTATTAAAGGGTTGATTGACCATAGGTTTTTACGGGAGCAAAACCAAACGGAGCTAGGGTGGCTTGTCCCCTTGGTGCTTGTTTCTGCAAAGCACGAGAGAAGCTAGGTTCGAGGTAGGGATCAAATATATTCGTCATCGAGATAGAAGATACGCTGGCGTTATCCTAACATCAGAAACGAAGGCCGCCCAATCATTTAGGAATATTAGCAATGCAAAATTACAGAAGTATGAAAGAGTTGCAAGCCTCGGCTGGATGGCCGAGGGATGTTAAATTTACCCGTAGTCTTCCTTACTGTTATAATACCACTGCCCTATTTACGGGCCATCGCACCCTCGACTCAAACATCCTTCGTCGCGCTAGGCTTCCGACTGGCGTATATCCGCGTAGTTCCTCTGAGACTCTATAGATAAGTCCCGATACCACGTGGCTCGGCGATGCAATCGATCCGGCATTGGCTCTGCTAATGGAATATTGCCCAACTATTCTCAATACGCTACTCTAGCCGCCTGACACCTGGCCAGACTCGCCCGGCCAGCTATGGATCACTGACGAGGGCGTTGTAACTCTAACTACGCACAACTATGGGCCCGTCGTGTGGGTAGGATGAATGACTTCAGTGCGAGCAACTGGCGAAGGCACCCAACCCGGTTTGCGCGTACACCAATCCAGCAATCAGTCATGTCACCAATGTATATCTAACATCGCATGATGCTCGCCTCGATATTTTTAGGCCTAGAACGGTGCAGCTGCAGAGTTTACGGGAGCTAGCTTACACTTGAATGCTTATGTCGAACATCGCTATCGTAGGTTTCGGGATGCAAGATGAGCCAACTAAGAGCCTCAGCAGGGGA
Organism: Neonectria punicea; assembly: GCA_037954315.1. Lineage (NCBI taxonomy): Eukaryota > Fungi > Ascomycota > Sordariomycetes > Hypocreales > Nectriaceae > Neonectria > Neonectria punicea. Next base: position 21,258 of record JAZAVJ010000180.1, on the reverse strand, counting down.
AATTGCGACGCGCTTTGAAAAAGCAGCATTTAGAAGTAGCTAATGAGACCGAACAACGAAATTTCATTGACCCTTACATATAGGGGTTGCGCTACATTTCTCGTAAAGATTTGAGTTGAAGAGTGTATAGAGGACAACAACTTAAATCCAACCATCATATCCTATGCGGCCGGTCACACTTCCCAGAACTCCATAAACAGCTTAGTAAGAACCGTATGCAGTCAAGACCAATCCTCTATCTTTAACGAAAACTGTGTTCATATACTTATCGACGGTATCGAGACCGCTTTAACGTTGATCATCTATTGCTTCGTAATTTTTCGAAGCCGAACCTCTAACTCGCATAATTATGCGACAGCGCTTCCAAAACAGATGTTCCCTGCTTCCTGAACTAGCTCAAGTTCCGAATTGGCAGCATAGGATTTGTCTCGATCGCTCTCCCGGCATATCGGGTGACAGTGGATCGGATTTGTATCACCCTCTTCATGCAGAAAAAGCTTGTCTCCTACGGAGCTGTTCATTAGAGAATCCTCGGACGGAGCCCGAGTCCCATCATGGAGGCCCCACGTGTTTGACGGCTGCCAGATATCTTAGTTAAGGTTGTACTGCGCTGTTCGTTCTGTTCTTTCATACAAAGCAACTCACATGGTCCTTGTTTAGGAGCGATACCTGGCGGCCAGAGGCGTTGTAAAATGGCATAGCTGCGGTAGAGATTGAATGTGGAAGCATTAATGTATGCAAATGATAGAGGCAATATTTATGAGTGGTGATGTATCCCGGGTATCTATACAGTCTTCACACTACGATAGAGGAGAAAGGGAAGCCTTCAATTCATGCTGCTAGTCACCTAGGCGCTATTAGGTGGAAAAAGCGAGGGTCTAGAACCATGCAGGATGCTTTCAGCACTATTATAGAACGTGGTCTAGATCATTCACCAAATGCTAGATCTGGTGAAAGCCAGCAATTAAATAGCTCCGAGCAGCTGTGGACACCGATTCAAAGCAGCCTCTTCAATCGGCATAAAGAAGATAGCATACTTGGCGTTTCTTATGGTGCCTAGGAGATTTAGCCATGCTGCTATTAAAAATGGTACCGCACGACGGCAAAGCCGCGCAGTCTTCACGTTAACGAAAGTTCTGAGGAAGGGTAGTGCTTTATCTTAATTGCACCATCGACGATCAGCGTTAACTAGACACGTCTCGATCGGCGAGATATGGCTACCCCGGACTGTTACCTTCGGGGGCGGGAGAAGCGGGCCACTCGGAGCCACACGGAGGCCGCTCATATACATGCCGGACTCGCCTGCATTCTGAAACCAATGTAGTTAGTACGGACGAAAATAGACCATCATCGCTGCATAAGAATATACTTATAATGTTGTATGTTGCGGCTGTCCTCCGATAATCTTACCTGGGAGCTTTACGGCGCTGTGCACGTTTCGTGCGGATCTGGACCCTTTGCACGCGAAGGCCAGGAATGAGGGCTCGATGCTGCATCCAACCTATTTATAGCAAGGACGGTTTCGTCCCTCAGTCACATCCATGCAATTCCCCTAGCTTCTACGAGCCCCAGTACTCTAATCCACATAACGAAGATTAGATAGGCACTATCCACAGGAATTGTCCATGCCTCGCTACGAACACGCTCGAGCATCTCTCGAGGTGCGATAATGCTGCTCTGCAACATGCTCGCGACACGGTTGAGGCATGTGACAAGTTTGATAGCTGCAGCCTCGGCGATTTCGCGGAGAGGACGAGACGTCGGCGCTATGGCTGCGGACACGTTGGTGGAGGCCTGTAGTGGCATTACCGCGAGGACGCCTCCTACCTGGTTAGGTCTTTTGGAGGCAGAGGCGCGATTCTCAGGCGTACGCATGGTCCGACTAGTGCTCTCACAATCCTCGGCAGGCGATAACACAAAGGCTGGCTTCGAGACTTGCGGGACTGGTCTGGTATAGACATAGCAAACATGCAGCCCTTAAGAATTAATTGATAACATATTCATTCTATTCTAGGACACCGTGCTATGAACTTTCATAGCATGGCTCTATAAGTGCATCTTACACTTCAGATCAAGGTCGCATACCTCGCATCGCGGTGAGTCATCATCAGACAGATGATTAAGATGCCGCCGGCGAAAATGCTTCGACAGATCTCCTGAAGTATAGAACTCGCGAATGAGTACTTGGGCTTGAGGGTCGTTTGCTTCCAGGGAAGCTGCGGCACCAACGCACAAAAAGCACCTCCTGGGCCTCTCCTTCTCATCATTAATGAACAAGGATAGCATGGCAATATGTAGAGGGCTATCTTCTGACGTGGGAGGGTGGTGACTCGGCTTCGGCTTCATTGCCGAGACGTTAGTTCGGCGTGCTGTGCGGCCTTCTGCCACGCTGCAATAAGCGACAATAGCGTTAATAAGGTTGTCCCGGCGTTTATAGTACTCCTCAAGGCTGTTGTCCACCGGGGCGGTCAACGCATCAACGAGATGCTTCTGTGCTGGACGCTGTGCTGGGCAGGCTGTATCCGTGGATGTGGACTTGGAAAATTCGCGACCCTGGAGTTGGCACTGGATATCTTCCACGGCCTGCTCGTCCGTCCAGGCATCTTTGATTCGTTCTATTAGCTCCCTCTTCAGTCTTTGCTTCTCCTGCCTTAGCGCTCGCATAGCCTCCTAGCGTTCCTTCGATTTAAGTGGCAGTTGTTTCACCTGTTCCTGCAGGTTCCTGATGCGTGGATCTGTGTTAATGGATGCCACCTGCTCGCCAGTCAAGTTAGTCGGCCGCCGCTTACTGTTCGCGTGGCCGATGCTGCAGGCCTGCTTTAGTAGCGCTTGTTGTGGTTTCTGGCCTCGGATGATTGCCTAGGCATCTATGCGTAGTTAGCGTCCGAGGTAGTGTTTCTGGAACGGAACCGAGCTATCATGGTCGAGCGCCAGGTTGCGGATGGCATCACTGGCATAAGCTGCAGAGAGGTTAGCGTAGGCAGCGGTCAAAAGGGTTGTGAGGCTTACGGCTCTCGTCAAGCTCGTTGCCGGCATTGTAGCGCAGATTATAGCAAATGGTGGTGTACAGTCGGCCCAATAATACTCCAATCCTCTTAATCCATCCTGCCATCATGCTATACGTGATTGGTTCCGTCAGCGACATCTCGAAGCCGGTCAAGGTCTTGACGGCGCGACGAAAGAGGGGCGCGTCGTTCAAGTCTTCCCGAAGCGGCAGACGTAACTCCCTCTCGCTAGGGTGGATATCTAAGCTGTTCAGTTGCGACGCCGAGGTGAGGTCACATGCCCGAAACGCTCTGTGTCTGAACAGGATGCCCAAGAGGAAGGCATGAGGGCTGAGAAGCAGGGTCGGGTCTAATAGTGTCTCCGGGACGGTAAACGTCTTTCTGCAGGAGTGTCAATATCGCGCCGTCGTCTGTCAAGGGGTATCACGCACGCGTCCTTGGTACCCAGGTACGTCTTGGTAAACTCCGGCGTGAACTGGATCAAAAGCTTGTGCGGGCCTCCCTCGGGGTCCCTTGCCAGCACCACCCGAATATCTCTGAAACGGAGCCGCAAGATAGCCAAAGGACGAGCACCAGCAGGAGCAAGCAGCAGGAGAAATAGGACCGCGAGGATACGGAGCTCACCGAGTTCGAATGACTTCTTTGTGGTGCTAATCGTTTCTTCGATTTACTCCTTAAGGTCGTCGATCGTCATGCAGCGGTTCTCTCTCTTCTTAGTGCTCAGGTCGTGATCGTTGGCTAATTTTCGCAGGACCTAGACTATCAGAGAAGGAGCTAGAACGACAGCGGGTAGTATACCTTGTGCATCTAGCGATTCAGTTTTGGATCGAGCTTTGCGCCGGTGGCCCTCTCGTAGACGAGACGGAAGACCTTCCAGTTCGTGCCGAGGGAACTGCTGGTCTTGATGCCCTTCATCCTCCTATCCTCCTTGCCAGTCTTGAGGTCGAGCCGCCATGTGAAGAAACTGGCCAATAAGCCGAGAGAGATCGATTCGAGGCATCTGTCGGGGTCACCGAATTTGTTCTCTCTACAGAAGCTATATATGTATATCATTAGCGAGGGTCGAGGACGAAGGGTATTCCGGAACGCTACCGCTGCCAATGTTCTTCAACTGCATTCAGGAGTCTTTCGGTCCCGGGACTGTAGTCTTGCTCCTCAAAGTCGCCGTCATTGATTTCTTCCGCTATGCGACGGTAATACTCTGGCGGGTGGATGGCATCGTCCAGGATGTCTAGAATATCCTTAACGTCGACATGACAGTCGACATCGTCAAGAGGGTCAATCTCAGTGATATCTATCTCGGCATCGGAAACATCTTCGATCGAGTCAAAGAGTTCGTTCTCAGGCGAGAACGAATCGTCCGAGTCGTAGTCATCGTTCCATGAGTGGTGGCGGCCTGGCATGTTGAGGATAGACTTTCTTCATTTACCGGTGTGATGTGGGTGTTAGATCGGGGCCTCCGGTTTGGTATCAAAGGGATGATGGCCATTATGCCATCGATAGAGGCGGGACAAGCTATTTAAGTACGTCGGAAAGGCCATTGTTGACTGCTAATGGTAAGGGTAGTGGACGATTCCGGCCTGGACGACAATAGCCAGAGTCCTGGACCCTGGCCCGGTTTAAGGACCTGCGCCAAGGCGCTCAGGGACAGAACTGGGACCAGTGGGTACCGGCAGATTGTGGAGACCGGCTTCCAAAAATGGCAGTGGGCGATGCTTCTTTGGGCAAGCTTGGCACGATTGGCAACTTGGGAAATCCGCCCAGAATTTCGTTGCCGCAGTATGCAGTTATCTTCTGACCTCGGGAGAGGCCTGCCAGGACTGATTCTGGCAGCCCCCCCAATGCATTGCTTGCCGTCCGTGTGTTGCCTCTTTTGGCAACATCCCCCAGCTCGTCTTTAACATTGCCTGAATGGGTAATGACCGATTTGGGCGTGAGGCGCCTCGGCCGGTATGTTGAGAGAATAGGGAAACGGAGCACTATTCGCATTCCACCCTATGAGCAGTGTTGATGCCTACATGTCGGCGAGATGCTTCCTTAGTGTTGGGGCGTTCTGTCCGTCCACGAATCAAAGCCTTGCGCCAAATCCAGACGTACCAGTGGTTTGGCGGAAGCGTTCTTGCACAGTGATGCTGGCTGGATATCTCGTGAGGTTCGCACACAGCCACGCCTCAACGAGTAGCTGCCTCAATGGGATATTGCGCCGATGCGGGATCTGCCAACATTCAAGTCCATCTTAGGGCCCAAATGAGTGCCGTTGATTCGTCAGGGTTCTGAACTTTGATGTCCGCCCCTTTGTCAATAAGAAGCTATGCCACGGCCTTACTCGGATTGCGTGGGGCCTTCATAGACAATCCGTTACTAACCCCACGAGCAACCAGCGACGTGAGACCACGAGCATTCAGAAGAGAGAACCTACGTCTGATCAGTATGCAGGCTATGAATAATAATGCGTTAGTATCGCTTGAGATTAGGTATTGACGATCGGCTTAGTGTCTTTGCTCCTGAATGGCCCGCGAACGTAGCTAGCTGGCCGTCTGTCGGAGTATTCGCGTCGGTGTATGCCAGGAACTCAAGGTGGTCGGCGCGACTGCCGAACTCTGTAAGCTACCCGGGAGAGTACGATGAGGCGAACGGTCTTCGATAACGTCTCTGTTCCGTGTGCTCTCCGTTGCGATGGTCGCCCGCCATCTCGTTCGGTGTTAGACCGCTGGATTGGAAACCACAACAAGAAAGGTTTCCGACTCATTCTAGCCCTGTCTTAACCGAGATAGATCTAGAAATTTGATCCAGAATTATCCTCCGAGACCTTCTCCAACGGCCAGTGTCAAATGTGTTCCCGTGATGCTTCTTGTTGGTCATCTCTCTTGCATACTACAATGCTGTCTTCCCTGCAGCATCAACAGCGTCTAACGACAATCCAATGTCGTTACTAACCAAATACTCCATTTCCGGTTGGGTCAACGAGCCCGCCCGGGCACTGCGATGGAGAATTGTTAGTCCACCATTGTCTGTCGCACTCAGGCGTAGACCAGCGGCGACCAGCATTTCAGGACCTCCACGTCAACCTCGATGGAGTGGGCATACATGGCATTAGCACGCGAGAGAATGGCAGCCTCCGAGCTGGATGGGCGTCCGACACGAAGAAGGCGAGTCAATTGAGACGCCGGTCTCGCTGCAGCGACCTAGGCGCTGGGACCGCGTGCGAGAACGGAGATTAAAGCATGACTTAGCGTAGTAGATGGGTAGCTAGTTAGTGTACCACAATGCATCTTTTGTCCTCGCGTCTCCCCGCAGACAAGAGCGACCAGCGTATCGCTATGCCGTCCACCTATCATGCAAATGTCCTCACCCAAGGAGCCCCTTCTACACGTCCCCAGATGCCAGGGCAGGAAGATTGTCGGGGTCGAGGTGAGCGGCCGCTTGCTTCGCCTGGGTCATGTCAACCCCTAAGTCCTTGAAGAGACGCTCCAGCTCGGGGTATCGCTTCACGGCCAGTCCCACGTACTCCGGGCTAAGCTTGTCAGCGCTGCCCTTGATGACAGCCTTGTGCTTTCCCGCCAACATCCTCAAGTCTGCCGAATCATGGAACTTGGTTTGGGTTGCGGCTGCACGGAGTTTGCCTTTGAAGAGGTAAAAAGGGTCGAAGAAGTATGCAGTCCCGTCTCCGAGAGAATGGCCCTTGATGGCCACAGGCTCGCACAAGCCATCGCCCATAGCATATTTTGCTCCTGTGAAGGGCAAATCATCAGCACCGGTCATAAAAAGCAACAGAACGAGTCCATGCTCACCTGGGAATTTCTCGCAGAAGATTTCCACGAGTACAGCATTCTGTCTGTCGGACTTGTCCGACCAAAAGAAGGCCACGTAGTCTTGACGGCTCTGAGGGATTACTTGAAAGCCTCCCTTGTTGTTAAGGACCTGGATGATGCGATCCTTGGACACTGAAGCTAAACAGTCAATATCCTTGCTCTCTCGAACACCTCCTATGGCCCTAATGGCGTAGCCTCCGAAGATGCCAAACTTCACGTGCTCTTGGCTCAAGATGCGATGGAGCGCAATAGCCGCGTCGTTTAGGCGCTCCTGGATTATGGTAGATATGGAAGGATGGTGTATGGGTGTAGAGTCGACTCAACGGGATCGTTGCGAATGTGCGGCTAGCTTTGTCGATCAAGACAGCACGGCATGGCCCTCCAGACCTAGAGTCGGTCAGTCACGGATGAACCATCTTTCATATGCCTTATATAGGCGCGAAGCATGTTCATGGGCGAGAACGCCAAGTTATCTGCGGAAAGCTCTCGCGGTTACTTACGCTTGTTCATTGGCCAAGATCGCTGGGCATATGCATGCGACATGAATACGCGTTCGACCAACACCACCTGCATCCACGTTGAGCATGTTCCCCGCGGGGTCGCAGGCACCGGCCACAGCCGATTGGGAGCCGGAGAACGGCGCTTACGGAAACGCTCTGATGTGACGAGCCAGACTGGCCAGGTGGCCGCAGTACTTCTGCATCTTAGACAGACGAAGGCTATTCATAAAGGCTTGTTCATTGGACATTAACCATGCACAGCAAGCATCCAAACCAGTATAGACCAGTAGTCTCATTCAAAGCCAGGGATCAGCCGTACAATCTCCGCCTCCTCCTTGTTGCTGATGAAACAAGTGATCTTGTTGTCCGAGAAGTAATCAATCCTCCCTTGCTTGCCCCGAACCTGCTGGAGGACGAGCGTGGTGACAAGGTCACTGCAACCTTCAAAGTGTTCTTGGACCCATTTCTCATCGAGGTCCATCCCGTCCACAAGCTGCTCGACTGCAATCATGGCCATGTCGTCCCTGGTGTCAAGGAACCGCTGGGCTAATCCTGTGAGAAAAGGGGCCAGGCGAGGAAACGGCAGGGATGAGACGCTGTCTGCGCCCAGGGCCAATATCTCCCTACTCGTGTGGGTTCTGCGGTTCCCTAATGGAGCTATGAGAGCCTTCTGAATAGGACCCAGGCCAAAGAAATCAGCTGGGAAGATGAGAACTGCCTGTGCTGGAGAGATCCATGACGTGGTCATGACCCGAGGGATAGAGCGCTGATACTCTGTGAAGTTGTTCAGGTCGTTGTCTATTTCGACCGGCTCAAAGAGTCCCGTTGAACAGAGAAGGCCGGGCGCGACCTGAGCGCTTGACTTGGGAACGCAGATCTCGACGTCCTACGTGATGTTTGTTGTTAGGTCGGCGTCCGTCATAACTATCAAGTTGCAGCAAAGACATACGTGGCAGACGCGCGGGACGTTGTAGTAATTGAGGGCGAGCTCCCCGACAATGCATGTTGGGACTCCATGGTGTTTTAGGATCAAGACAAGGGCGTTGATTGGTGCCGGGTTCATGTTGACAGTGTGATGTTGACCATCTCTGCGGCCTTCTGGTCGTGAAGGTTGGAGGAGCCGAGGCATTACGCAAGGACGTGGGTGAACCTCAAACCGCGACCCCGCCCCACTCTGAATATACGGGCGCTAAACACAGCGCCTAACTGGTACTTGCCGATCCGACCAGGAGCCTAGTACTTCTAGGTGGTCTGGATCTCCAACCCGCCCTCTCCCAACTTTTCAGGGTCAGAAGTGTAGTCGCTCAACCCCCTAAACATCCGCTATGACGGGGGTTCTCAGAATCATGCGGGAGCGTTTCTTCCCAGCATCAAGTCCGCGAGTTCAAGTTCTCTCCGACCTTCATCTCGAGGTCGGACAGCAATACTCATCCTACACTTTCCTGGCGTCCGCGCCGCTGCTCCTCCTCGGCGGCGACATTGGCCGGCTCAAGGACTACGACGGATACCTCCACTTCCTCCACGCCCAAGCTATGCGATACATTAAGGTATTCCTAGTGCTCGGAAATCACGAGTTCTACGATCTCGAGTACGAAAAGGGATTGGCACTGGCACGGCGTTTGGTCGCAGAGCACAGCCTTGCCGACAAGGTCGTCCTTCTACACCGAGCGCAATGGGATGACCCCGACTCCAACCTGACCATCATCGGCTGCACTCTCTGGTCCGCTCTCCCCAGGGACGTCCACGAGGTCGTTGCATCCAAGATCAGTGACTTTAAGAAGATCCAACAGTGGACGCCAGAGAGGCACAACCAAGTCCACACCGATGAGGTCGCCTGGCTTCGCGAGCGAGTCGCAACCCTGCAGTCCGTAGACGACGGCAGCCGGCGCCGGCTCTTGATCGCGACGCACCATGCCCCGTGCGTCGAGGGCACCTCGTGGCCGGAGCACACCGCCAACCCGTGGACGGCTGCTTTTGCGACCGACCTCCTGCAGCAGCCTGGGGTCTGGGACGGCGTCAGGGCGTGGGTGTTCGGCCACACGCATTACTCGACAGCCTTTCTGCACGAGGGCATCCGGGTCGTCGCGAACCAGAGGGGCTACGTCCTTCCTGGGAGTGTCGCTGCGCGGGGGGAAGAGGCTGAGCGAAGGAAGAGAAAGAAGAAGAAGAAACCGGACAGCCATGAATTCGATGCGACCAGGTGCATAAGTGTCTAACTAGCCAGAGATGTAGAATTGGCCCAACAAATTTACACTGATGCGGCGAATTGAATCTCAGTCGTAATGGCCCAGTGCGGGACGGACGGCTTCTCGTCACCGTTGCCGTTCCATGTACCGTCCGTTATGACGTCTATCCGCTGTCTTGGTGGATTATTCGGTTTCAGTCTACTCATAAAGCGCTCGCCTTCGCGAGCGATGTTGTGGCATCACGGGCTGGCTACGTGGTGGTTGGTGGAGGCCTCGCTACGCTCCAAAGTACGGGCCGCCACGGCCAATCAGTTACGGCGAGGACCCCCTGACGAGATGGAAGGCGCTTAATTCGACGTCAATAGCGCGCTGGCTGACCTCTTCCGCTACCCGGTGGTAGTGCTCTGACGGCTGGAGGGCCAAGATGGTTAAATGTGGCCACGGGCGTCGGTCGCATGTTGGCAGTGGTGCGATGGAAGTCCGTGTCCGTCAGCGGTAGACGAGACAGGCGGTCGGCGCTAATTGGCTCACTAGACCCACGGAAGTTTGACGAAGGGCAACGGACAGCCAATCCAGTAACCCAGGATGGGAATGAACCACACGATCTCAGGCCCACCAGGGATCATGCATCATAACCGTGCGGCCAATGTAGTATGCACCGCCCGTCCCTCGGCGCTTAATTCTCAGTGTTTATCCTGACCTCAGCATTGTACAGATCCCTGATGGACCGCAACTTCTTCCCGATAATAAAGAGCAACACACCGTCAATCCAATGGCTGAGACGGTTGGATTGGCCTCGGGCAGTTTAGCCCTGGCAGTCTTCGCCTTCAAGTCCAGCAGCAAACTTCTCAATGAGATTCAGACCTTCTACCCCTCCCGCGTCAAGTCCGTGAGCTGCTGATAGAGCTTTCAGGCCTAACCTTGGTTCTGCAGAAACTCTCCGAGACGGGCGATCTTAGCCTTGACGTAGACCTTACCGCCCTCCGAATTCCTTCTAGAAAATAACCTGGTTCACGAGCAGCTATCTGCTGCAAACATCTTACTGAATTATGCAGGCGAAGTCAAAATCTCGGACAATGAAAGCTACCGACGAGATGGCGATGGCAGGAAGCTCACAGAGTCGTTCAGTCGTTTGATAATGAAGCGGATAGACAAGGAGAAGTCAGAATCTGCGGCTATTGGTTTATCTAATCCCGATCGTTGGTCACACGAAGCCATTGATATGTTTACTACCGCCGTCTCGAAGCCTAGTGTCAAAGGGTTGATTGACCATGGGTTTTTGCGGGAGCGAAACCAAACGGAGCTGGGGTGGCTTGTCCCCTTGGTGCTTGTTTCTGCGCAACGTTCCGTACAGGACATGACAAGAAGACGCGTGATGCTGCCTGGCGCTGTTGAGTATGTGGCCTTCAGTTGGTGGCCGCGGCAGCCCAGGTCCGACAGCCGCAGCAGTGCGATCTACCTGATCTGGTGAGTTCTCGGGGTTTTCAACAGTTCGGTTTGCGACTCAAGAAGACCTTTGCAAGGGTGAGCGATGTGGTGAATAAGCCGATCAAGGGGGCCCCTCAGGCTGGGGAATCGTCAGGGATGGTGGCGCCGCGAGAACGCAGCAAGTCAGCAATGGGAGCGTGATTCTTTTGATCCGCCCAACGCAGCACTCTCCAGTGCTCAAGGTCCATAATATCGGTCTGCAGGTGGTGCTCGAGGAAGAAACCGAGGGTGGCGGCGAAGGGAGTATGGACGGCATCGACGGCGGCACGCAGCGGCTGGGCGTGCTGCCCGAGACAGACGTGGGCATGGGCCGGAGCGGTGGCGATGAGGAAGAGGCAGGCGAGCCGCTCGCTCATATCCGCCAGATAAAGAAATCCGTTGTCTCGGTTATATTGGCGCTCACTGTTGCGCTCCCAGGTGTCGGGCCAGGTGTCGGCGAGGTGATGCAGGATGCTCTGGACGGCGTCGTGGCGGGGCTCCGACTGCAGGTAGAGTGCGACCAGAGCCCGGACGGTGCCAACATGGCCGTGACGTAGTGCGTCGGTCACTGGGCTGTACCTGCGACAGTGGCGAGTGAGCTCGACGGCGCCGGGAGCGAGGCCGCCTTGCCGGGCGCGCTGCAGCGGCTGCAGCTGCGTGTGCCGCAGAATATGCTCATAACGGCCATTGACCAGAAGGTCTATCATCTTCGGCGGTGCGTCACGGCTATTACCATGGAGTGCGTTTCGCGATTCGCACAAGGTGGTCTCAGTGCCGCTGCTGCTGAGATGCTCCATCCAGGCGGCCTGGTCGTACTTCCCCCCGGCGCGCTGCAGCACCTCTGCGTTGGCGAGCATGAAGTCCTGCGCCAACTTAAAGAACGGCGTCTTTCGCCTTAGATCGTTCAAATTCATTTGCCGTCTTATGATGCTTTCTGTCTCAGTGAGGACTCCCTAGATGCGCGCATCGTGTGCCTCCAGCTCCCTCGCATATGCCATTTTGATCTGCTCGTGGCTTGCTAACAGTAGCTCTTTATCACCTCCCACCTTAAACTATGCCAGCATCCCCTTATCGCTGTAAACAAACTCCCGCGCGCTCTCGTGGATGAACTGCAGCCAGCGTTCATCTCCACCAAAACCAATACACTCCATGAGCCCTTTACAGGTGCTGACCACATAATTCTCGAAATCTCTGGCTCCTATTATCTCACAGCTCGCACGGATATCGTCCGTTTCTCGTCGTAGGCAACGTTAAACCCCCCACCAAAGTATCTTAGGCCGATATGCATGCCCCGTCCCGCTAAGAAGCCACTGGAAATAGAACAGTCGAGCATCCCGATCCTCGCCCTCTTCATCCTCGCCGCCTCGAGTCAGCATCTCGTGGTAGAGTCCCTTCAGCCCTTGATGGCTACTTTTGAGCCACTTTTTGTATCTGTGCAGGCATCCTTTCTTATGGTCCTCGTTCAGCATGTCCACCACTAGCTTCACCCACAGAAACACTCCGCCGGCCTTGTCTAGCACCTGCTCCTGGACTTGACCGCTCAACCGAGTCCTGCCGATCTTGAGCTTGGCGTCGAGATACTTGCGGATATCACTTTGGTGCGCCGCCTGCTCGTAGAGATTCAGGTAGACCGTGTCATCTGCGCAAAGTTCCGTCCAAGGTCGGCTTGCTAAGCAAACCTGGAGCCTGGTGCCGCTGCGAGCGGCCTCGTTCACCAAGCATCTGCACGCGTACATCATCTCTTCAGTCTGGTCCTTGTCATACTCGTCCCACGCGTTAATGTAAAGTGCTATATGGCGTCCGAGCATTCTGACCGCCGCTTTCAAGAGTCGTTCTAACTCTTTGGTCGGCCATGAGCCGTTCTTCTTGGGGACCTATATGTCCTTTGGCTAGCTATGCAGCCGCGCTGCTAAGCCTTTGTCTAACTTTAGTATCTGAATAAGCAATGTCTAGTATATGCCTTTGGTTGACCTTTCGAGCGCGCTACCCCGAGCATTGAAGAAGTGCGAAAGGATTAGACGTCCCTTTGCGTTCTTCCTAGCATGGTCTAGGGCAAACTTTATAAGCGTTAATTTTCCCGACCCTGCTTTTCCCCTGATCTATAGAAGCTATCCCTAGCTATCTGCTTGGTTGTGTTGAAGCTATTGATGATGTTGCTGGGTCTTCAGAAGCTACTTGCAGGTGACCCCGTGCGCTGACTTTACCGTGCGCTCGCGCAACTCGAGTTAATCGAAGTTAAGAGACTCTAGAAGCGTCTGTTCGCTGTGGCCACCTGGGAGTTTTACTATTAATTGCGTTTTAGAAACGGGGACATAAGCATATAGCATATCGCGTACCGAAATTAACATTGCCGACAGTGATAGGGCCGGAGCCAGCAAGTTGGAACCCGTTGCCGGCGAAGTCATTGCGCGTGTTCGCTCGCCCGGGGTGAGCAGACTCGGCTGGGTCTTCCTTGTGGAACGCATCTGCCTGTATACGTTTTAGATTCCTTTTTGATGGTATGGTGGGGAGCGGCGTTAAGTCTTTAGGATAGTCTAGAATGCGAGGCCCGACCTGCGGCTATAGTAGCTGCTAGCTGCGGCTACCCTTTAGAAAGTTGTTGCGGTGCTAGAGTGGTGAGTAGCGGTATTACTAACCGAGGCGTAATTGTTTACGATGGAAATTCGCTTACACTAATATACAATCTAGTTGTTAAGGAAGCATCAGTCGGTAATAATGATAGGTAAACAAGATGAGACTGAGGAAGCTATATGTATAGCCTTACGATAGCTTGAGCTTAGAAGGTAGGGCTAGGATATGTGTATATTAATATCTCTTTTTCCTAGGGTTGCTTACTCGGGCCTAATCGAGACGGTATAGATATCTAATAGCTACTACGCTTTACTATAAGGTTGACTAAGAGGCTGCTGATGCTAGGCGGTGCAGGCCGCCTAAAATAGCTAGGTGAGGCTGTTAGTCTAATAGCGACTATGAATTGCATGTGGCTATTAGTCTGCAGTCTAAGAAAAAAAACTGCACTTTGCCGCTGCTAGTTATCTTAGATGTAACTTACCCTTCGCTAATGTGAGACGGTATGCTAAAGAGTCCTACTAGAAATATATTAAAGTTAACCCTAAGTATAGAATAATAGTTAATATAATAGAAGCAGCCTCGGGCTAAGGCGCGGGTCTACCTAAGCTAAGAGCGTACTACTCCTCCTATCTCGAATACACCCTTTTTTATTTCTTTTTATCCCTTTATTATAAGAAAAAGCCCCTTCTCTTTTTCGCCTTAGCTATTCATTATCTTTTATTCACCTACAAGATAAAAATTACTATCTTTAACGTCTAATTAATAGAGTGCTATAAGCTATGCATAAGGTTATTTGCATAATATTGTACGTCACGGTATGAATATTATGTTTAGCATAGTACCTTAAGTTCGGAATAACCCATATCTAGCCTTAAAAATAATAGCCTACTAATAAAATTACGAGATTAGTAATTAATAAGGTCTGCTAATCCTTTATCGCTATTAAACCTAAAAGATATATAGGTCTATTATGCCTTTTCGCTATTCGACTCCTCCTTTATCTTCTTCTAGAAGGGCTTCTTCGTAAGACTAACTAGCTTGCTAAGTTTGCTAAATACTATCCCGAAACTAAAGCTCTAGCCACGCACGCGGACTGTGTAGATAAAGAAGTACACAAGCATCTAGTTCATAATAACGAACATAAGGAAGATTCTAAAGTCTGTGAAATATTATTAGTTAGAGCTCTATACGTAATTGCGTAAGGTATGGGGAACTGACTCCTCTACTTATCAGACGCCTTAATGTTTAGCGTGCTAAGGTAGTCGTTGCTAGCCTGGTATAGGTAGTACTAGTAATTATCTGAGGTACTCGAGTCGAGTAGGAAGCTACCTATAGACTGGGTAAATGCTCTAGCGTATTCCTAGTAGGTCTATCCGTTAGGCGCCCTAAATCGGGTAGTCTCTTTAACGCTATACTCTATAGGCTGCTTATGTAGAGTTATAGATAGTAGGCTGCCGATCTAGTAAGTAGTAGGGTTTATATAGTAAACCTAGTAGCGTTAGATCGCTAGCATTTAATTGTATATCTGTATAATGCTATTGAAGATACTGAATATAATAAAGAAGAAAGGTAGTGTCTATGTATTGCGTTAGTTAAGTTCCTTGGATGGACTAATATTATACTTACGTTAGAAATGATAGTAAAGCTTAGCGTAAATGCGTAGATCTATTGACCCTAGCTATTTATGAAGATGAATATAAGGATACTTATTAGAAAAGCGTAGCTAGAGACGGAGCTCTCTATGGGTAGACTAATCGGCTAGTACTATAGAACCTAGTATAGGAAACCCAATATAATCGCCATAAGAACCTCGGTGAAGATATTTATAGTATAGAACGCGAACTAGCCGTAAATACGCGAAGGATACTCGCGCGCTTCCTAGATAGCTATGTTCTAGTAGAATTTGGGGACGATGGAGTTGACGACGGTAGGCGGGATGAGGATGATGAGGAGGCAT
This sequence comes from Neonectria punicea, assembly GCA_037954315.1. Lineage (NCBI taxonomy): Eukaryota > Fungi > Ascomycota > Sordariomycetes > Hypocreales > Nectriaceae > Neonectria > Neonectria punicea. The sequence goes on along the minus strand of JAZAVJ010000180.1, from coordinate 5,760 downwards.
GTGAACATACGGTTCTGCATATCGGCGACGGTGTTGCCCAACTTATAGAAGGTGAAGCCGTTAAAGATACCCATGATGACCGCGGTGAAGAGCTTGCCGTAGATGTAAGAGGGGTCTCTCCAGTGCTGGCGGAACATGCGCTTAGTGAGTTCCGTCGCCTGCACCCATCCGCTCGCGGCGAACTCCTTAGGTGTTTCCTTTGACGAAGACTGAGGGGTAGCATTGCTGCGAGTTCGCTTGAGTCCGTTAATCTTATCGAGAACAGCCTGTGCCTCCTCGCTGTTGCGCTACTCCTTATTTTAGTTGATCTTGCGGCCATTAGGCCTCATATGCGGGCGCGCTGCGGTCTCGAGGACGAACTTGGCGATGTTTTTCTTGGGAGGGCAGACGGCGCCGCCTCGAGTTTCGCAAGGCTAGCCCTAACTCGGACTGTAAAGGCGGTCGGACGGCCCTATCTTGGGCCGTACAGAAGGGTCATGCACCTCTTTCGCTCTTTTCGATGTAATGCTCTAGCAGGTAAACTTTACCCGGTATCGACCTCGTCCTTGTTATGGTTTAATGTTGGTCGGCTTAGTCTCTGGATCGGATATTTCATCTTTGTCCACATTAAAGGCTTTATTATTTTCGTGCGAGAACCATATATCTGAGTCGTCTGCGCCGCGTGTAAATAATACTTGGTGGATATGGACAAAGGGAACGTAGATCATGGAGGCAATGCTGCCTAGGTTTCGTAAAGGAAAAGAAAGGAGTGAAGGGATGAGCATCTGGTCGCCGCAGGGCGAGGTGCCTTAATAGCCGGGGGACTCATATCTGGCTCCTGTGGCGACGATAATACCGAGGGGACTTCTGGTCGTTCCACTTTTTGGGAGCGGCCCAGTTCAGCTCGGCGGGCCAAAAGTACTTGGGCGGTACGTTGGGGTACGCAGCAGTAAGAAAAAGAAGTGTGGAAGCCGGTGGGGAGCTTAAAGCGGCGGCAGATTTCTGGTAAACCTACTGTATATGTGGAGGCAGAACCTGCCGATTCTGGCGGCAAAGTTGCCGTCTCTTTGTTTAAATGAGTATTATATTGCTTAAATATACTATAGTCTTTATTTAAGCGTTTATATATACTATAAGGTAAAGGGTAATATAATTATTATTATATTAGCTTAAAGTAGAACTATAGAAGTTATAGTTAGAACTATAAAGGCCTTAATATTATAAGTATTATAATTAGGTATAGCTATAGTAAATATTTTAAGAGGGGAAAGCTTATATTAAATATTATTAGCCTCTTAAAGATTTACCTTAAACTCTTATAATAAAGATTATATAATTAGTATTAATAAGGATAGCTAAATTATAATAATACTAAATTAGTTATTAGAACCCTATATTAGACTATACTATCTCGCTACTAATTATATATCTAATAAGAGGCTTAGTTATATAATATACTAAGGTATTAGTAGGATTAGTTATCTCTATACTCTTCTTTCTCTTATAAAACCTTTCTATAAGTATATTCCTATAATTAATTATAAATCTATACCTTAACTTTAAACTATATTTATAGTTACTTAGTGTATACTTTAGCCCTTAGTTACTATATTATAGATCTAGGCGATTTCCGCCTAGTTATTTAGCTAATACCTACTAAATTATTATATACTTATTACTTTTAATACTAATTAGTAAGAATTGTCTAAGGTTAGTATTAAACTATATATTTAAGTTAGATAGACTTTAAGCACTAATTAAAAACTATATTCTATAGATCTATATATCTTAATTATCCTTATAATCCCTATAATCCAATACTATAAGTATATACTACTCTACCTATATTTAAGATACTCTATAAGTTATACCTACTCTATAATACCTATTGCGAATTTAATATATCCCTATCCCTAGTAAATAGGAATATAAACTTTATCTAGATTAGTTAGAATTAGCCTTTAGAATACTATATTTTATCCCTAAAGGATATATATACTATATTAGAAAAGGGGATTATATTTATTATAGTAGAATAGTGCTAGTAGAGCGACTTCCCTATAGCTATATTGCTAAGACCCCTCTTCTAAACCCTTATAACCTTAAAATAGAGTATAGAGTTTACTAGAAAATAGAATATAAATATAATATTTATTACTTTATTAGTCTTAGTCTATTTATCCTAAAACTTATTAACTAAGAGAGTAAGTTTAAGATACTAATACTTAAGTATTATACTAATAGAGATTTAGAGACCTATTAAAAATATTATAATACTAATACTAATACTTATTAAAAATAAGCCTTATAAGTAGCTTAGATACTTAAGAGCCTTTATATTATTAAAGTAATTTATTAGGATATTATACCTTAAAACTTCCTTTTAGATAAGAACTTAGAACTCTAAATCTATAACTTTACTAGAAGTTTATTTTTAAGATATACTACTTTAACTAGTGCTTTAGGATTAAGATACTAATTATAAATATAGGAGTAAAGGTATATTCCTACTTAAGTAGATAATATCTTTAGTCTTAGTTCTTTATTATTCTTTATTATAAGTAGTAAGGAGCCTTATAGTTATCTTAATAAAGAGAAGGTTAAATACTATTTTTAGTCCTTAGACTTTTTAAAAACTAATAATCTAGGCTATAGTACTATTATTTAAGATTATTAGGGTAGATAATTTACTTCTATAGGATAAGTTATATAAGCTTTAGTTCATAATATATAAGGCTAATTATAGATCTAACTATCTTACTACTATTTACTTCCTATTTAATATATAGCTATCTTATTATCTACTATATATCTAATAGCTATGCTTTAGCGATTATTCTTATTACTATAACCTTTATCCTTATATATAGGGTATTATATTCTACTCCTTAAGCTATCTATATACTTCTTAATTAGGTTCTTATATACCTTAGAGGTCTTAGTATATTAAGTATAGCTATTAATAATAATATCCTCTTTAACCTTATTATATATAGCTATATAATCTATATAAATAGTAATTAAAATAAGTTTTTTATATATAGCGAAGACTTAACTACTTACTTTAATAATAAGAAGCGTATTAAGTAGCTTTAGGATAGTATACTTATAGTATTAGTATACTTATTTTTACTTAAAGTTAAAAGCTTAGGGAACCTAAGTATAGACTAATTAATAAGGGGTTATTACCTCTTCCTATCTATAAAATATACCTTTTTATATAGTAACTTATTTAAGGTAATAGCTTAGTAATATAGGCTCTACCTACTAAACTAAATACTAAAGGTATACTTTAGAGATAATATAGATAGGATAGAAGTAGTTTTAACTCTATAGTATAAGTAGCTAGTAAAGGTAAGTAACTCTACCTTAAGTATAACTTAAGCCCTTTATTATAAAGTAGAACTAAGGGGTAGCTATAATCCTTATTTACTATATTAAATCGCATATAAATATAGCTAGCTAAGCCTACTTTATAAGGAGTAGATAAAGCATAGCTTTGTTTTTTTTAAACCTATAGTACTATTATATATAAGCTCTTAATTAGCTCTATATTATAGAATTACTAGCGTTTCTATATATTTAAGTAGACTTATAATATAATTAGTTTAGAGAAGAGATAGAAAAGGGATAGAATTACCTTAAATAGGTTTATAGTACTATTTCTACTAAGATTAGTTAGTATCTAGGCCCTACTTATAGCCTAGAGCCTAAAAAGAAAGGGCTCTAATAGCTAATTATCTTTATTAATCTAGACTAGCCCTTCCTTTTCTCTATTTATCTATCCTTATTACCTTCCTTATTACCTTTCTTATTGCTCTTATCGCTATCCTTATAGTTACTCTTACTATATATACTAAATACCCTACTATACTAGGTCCTAGTAATAAAATTTTCTATAGATAATAATATATTGCTTTTTAGGCTTAATATTTCTATAGATAAATACTAATTAAAGCTTAGCGCTACTAATACATTTAGCTAGCTATAGAGAGAATTAAATTAGAATAAAACTATTCTTAAGACTCTAACTATAAGATAATACTTAAAATAATAAATAAACCTATTTAGTAATAACCTTATAAAACTAGTTAATAGAGAGAAAGAGAGTTTAGCCCTTTTACCTCTTCTTTATACTAACCTTACTAATCTAGAAGTCTTAATTAATTAGTTAATACTTATATTATTTACTTTAATAAAGATTGCTTTTAAGAATATAGAGAAGAATAGCTTTGTTAATATTTTTATAGTACTATTCTTATATATTATTAGTAATTATACTATCTTTCCTAAGATAAGGGCTAAGTTTATTAATATTATTAATAATATTTATTATAAGAATAGTATAAAGAATAGGTAGCTTTTACTATATTAGTTTTCTCCTACCCTTTATAAATTTATAGCTCCTTTAATATAACTAGATCTATTAGAAACTTAGGGAATTAAGAGGTAGCAATTAGATCTATTTAATAGCTTCTCTCTCTAGTTATATAGTATTAGTACTTTTAAACCTTTAATCCTTAGTCTAGAAGTATTAGCTCTTCTAAAGATAGATTATTTTAATATACTACTAGATCTTATCTTAAAGAGTAAGCTTAAGAAGGAATATCTTATAGTTTCCTTACTAACCTTAACCTAGCTATAGCTATTTAGTTTCTAAAGGTAAGGGGTAAATAGCTAGAAGATATCTTAATAGACTCCCTAATGCTTTAGGCTATAAAAATAAGCTACTAATAGCGCTAGGAAAGGTAGAGAGATATAGTATTTTCTAAATTAAGTAAAATATAAATAGACTTTATTATTATAATAATTCCTAATATTAATATATAAAATATCTCTTTTATTCTAAGGGTTAAATATAAGGTAGGCTAGGAAATCCTTAAGTATTTAGACTTTCGCTTATTATAAGAGTAAAGCAGCCTATAATAGTACTTATTACTTAAATTCTATATCTATATTATATACTTTAACCCTATATCCCTAGGATATAGGTTACCCTTTAGGCTTAGTACTCTTTTAGTAGAAGGTAGTATAAGATATATTTAGTTAAAAGATTATAATTAGTATCCCCTTTACTATTATTAATATTTACCTATTAATTATAAAGGTATACTCTTTATTAATATATTCCTTCTTACTAATAAGAGTATTAATATTAATATTAAGTATTATAAATACTAAAGCTCCTTTACTATTATAGAGGTTAATTACTTAATAGTTTTTAAGTATTTATAGTAAAATCTAGCTATACTATTAGCTATATAAGGAATTAGTATAATTTTAACTTACTTAACCTAATATTTAATTACTTAAGCTTACTATTAAGCCTATTATTAATTATTAGTATAAGAGTTTATAATAAAATAAGTTTAAAGCCTAAGTGCTTAATATAGTACCTAATCTATATAATTAAGCATTAGAAAGGATTAGGTATAAATATATATACTCTAACCTATAATAGCCCTATTCCTCTAACTTAGTATATATTATAGTAAATAATACTATACTTAATACTATACTTAATACTATATTTAATACTATACTTATATATAATTAGCATTAGCTAATACTATAAATTAGTCTGCCTATTTAGGTTAGGGTTAGTCTATACTCTATACTATACTTAGTACTATACTTAATACTATACTTACTATTATACTTATTACTATAGCTAATCTTTTACTTATTACCTTTAATAGCTATATTTTATATTAGGCTTAGCATTCTTATATAAATTATAGTAATTATCTAGGATAATACTAAATAAAGTTAAGAGATTAT